>CAUYQV010017964.1:0-23249 GCA_963574575.1 Galagoides demidoff
TGGCCGGGCGTTGTGGCGGGCGCCTGTGGTCCCAGCTACTTGGGAGGCGGAAGCAGGAGACTCGCTTGAGCCCAGGAGTTGGAGGTTGCTATGAGCTGTGATGCCATGGCCCTCTACCCAGGGGGATAGCTTGAGGCTCCGCCTCAAAAGACAAACAAACAAACAAAAAAACATAACCTTCATTTTCAGAATTAAATTTTCTTGTCAGTGTAGATTTTTACAAATAATCCCATGCAACCCTTGTTCCGAACTCACAGAATACTTGCCATTCTCCAAATATTTGCAGCCTTTCCTTCTATTCTAGGTTTCATAAGGCTCCTGGATTGCCTAGAATGTATTACACTTACTGGTACTGTTTCTTTTTTATCTTGTAAGCTTTCTTTCTGATGGCTGTTCCTCTACAAAGGCTTTCCTGATTCTAGCAGGCAGCTGACATCCCTAACTTAGATGTTAATCTTACTGGATTTTCTGTGGGTTATGGTTCATCACAGCCAGGTCTCACTCCCTAGTGCAGAGACTGGGCTTTCTTTCTATACCATAGTGACATAATACATGGGTATCAAAACCTCACATCATGAGTGGGAGTTATAAAATACCTGAGTCATTGAAACACTGAGGGTGTTCACACAAAACAGTTTTGATGGAATTCAGTTCACTGAAGTCTTAAATCATCCTGGGGGTATGATAAAGACCACATCCTTTACCTGGAGAAATGATGAATGACAAACAGCCTCTTGTTGATGGCAAGCCTTTACCTATGACCATATGAAACAAAACTAAGGTCCTGAATTATTACTGTGATGATAGAAATAGACAACAAAAATGAGTGATATTAATTGGAACATGGTGACCAATGTGTTACTAGGTGAAAGAACAAAGTCTAGTTTGACGCCCAGTTTGTTAAATATAGATCACAGTAAGAGAGTAAAAAGGAGTCCAGAGGAAAGATCATGTTCAAACATAAGGATTTATCTGCTTCTAGTATATCAAGGGATATATAATTCCTTTAGGTAATTCGATAATTTAGACTGAAAGTGACATCTTAAGGTATACATTATATGTTGGCTTTTTTTTTTTTTTTTTTTAGTGTAGGTTCAGACCATAAATGTTTTCAGCTTTGAGCACCATGTGCTCAATGTAGCAAAATTTCTACATTGCCTTTGTAACATGAAAATAGCCATTAACCAATAGGCATGCTTGTCGTCCAATAAGACTTTGTTTACAAAACAAGTGGCAAGCTAAAACCAGCCCATAAACCATAGTTTGCTGACCCCCTCCCCAAGATCATGGAAATTCTCTGTGCATAGGAGGGTGAATGCCATCAGAGCAAATAAGATTATTTGAGGAAAACATGTAGAGTAAGCTCAGTGTGCCAGCAGATTAGTGTGTTTGGATCAGGAAGGGAACAGCACATACAAAGACCAGAATAAATAATCAAATATGCCAGAGATCTTGAAAACCCAACTAAAAGTATTGTCATAGAAATAAGGGCATAGAGATTTTCAAGAAGTTTATGTTAAATGTATAGAGAGCTTTAGAAAATGTGGATAATAAATACATAAAAAATAAAAAGTGATCACTGGATTTTGCAATGAGGTAGTCATTAGGGAACTTGGAGAAATAATTTTCAATAGAGAGTGAAAAAAGATGACTGAACAGACATCAGCTATGGGATCATATCAGAAAGAAGGAAAAGTTTTAGGTGAAAAAGAAAAACAGACAGAGATTGAGTGTAATTCCTAGAGAAAAGTGTCAGAACCTAAAAGAGATTCCATGGGAAGACATTGTGGAGCAGAACAAGAAGGAGCATTATAGCAGCAGAGGTCAACCCTGGAGAAGCTTGAAGCGTGGAAAAAAGGACGGGTGAGAGTTTTGTTTCTCCTTCACATCCCTGCAAGTCAACAGGCTCCTGAGCTACTGGAGAGCCTGTCTATTCTTACAAGCCCCAAACTACTGCCATCAGTGAACCGGAAGCTTCCTAAAGACTATTCAGCCATAAGAAAAGATGGAGACTTTACATCTTTTATGTTTACCTGGATGAAGTTGAGACACATTCTTCTTAGTAAAGTATCTCAAGAATGGGATAAAAATATCCAATGTGCTCAATACTAATATGAAACCAATATATGAACAATTATATACCCACATGAATGATAAAACACAAATACAGACTAGCAATGGGGAGGGCAGAGGAATGAGAGGGGAGGGTGGAGGGAGACTGGTCAGACGAGGTAGGGTGATTGGCAGGATCTTACCTAATGTGGACAAAGTGAGGGTGCTCTTTCCCAGAGTGAGATCCGGGATAGGGAAGCTCTCAGCCTGCAGCATTATTGCTGGAGAGGTCAGTTAGTTTGGGCTCCCACCTGCAGGTAGAGCACTGAGCAGGGGAGGGAGGAGAAGAGGGAAACCTGCTCCTGACAGCCAGGCTGTGAATCTCAGACTGCCTCCCACAAGAGGCCATTTCATCCCCTGACACACCTAGATTTACCCCAGGAGCATAGAAATAGACATTGAGGCCATTTCATCCCCTCCCTACCTAGATTTCCCCCAGAAGCACAGAAGTAGACTTTCGACCCTTGCAGAGATGGCTACCTTTTGTGGAAATTGATAGCAAGATCACTCAACCCAGACCCACCCAGCCTCATTCCTTCACCTGCCTCTGTTGTGATGGAGACTAAGGACTCACTTGGAAGTTCCAAGGTCCTGCCTACAACATGGGGCATTCAAGTCCTTCTCCTGAGGGGTTAGAACCTGTTATAGTTTCAGAAAACAACACTGCAGCTGATTCTTTCCAGCAAGCATTCTTTATACTGGCATGAAAGTTAATCTGTACATTCCTTAATAGCTGTAGTCCCCACACACTGGCCATGGGCTGGTACTGTGGTATGGCCCCTTAGAAACAGGGCTGTACAGAAGGAGGTGAGTGGCAAGAAAGCAAGCAAAGTTTCATCTATCACAGTCTCCCATCACCCCCAGATAGCCCCAAATGGAACTGTCTAGTAATAAGAAAATAAGCTCAGAACTTCCACAGCTTCTACATCATGGTGAGTTGTATAATTATATGATACATCACAATGTAATGATAATAATAAAGAGCATAATAAATGTAAAGTGTTTGAATCATCATCCACCCCCACCTTCTCTAACCCATGGAAAAATTGTCTTCCATGAAACTGACCCCTGGTGCCAAAAAGGTTGAGGACTGCCGCTTTGTAGCATTTACTGATTGAGTCACACAGAGTGGTTGATTCATACCCCTAAGCACCACCTACTGTCTTAGAGATTAAAATGGGCATGCCAATATAATTCACAATGTTAAAAAGACCACAGACCTGGGGAAAGAGAAAGGTTTTCAAAGACTTCTATTCTTCCTCATCAATAAGAGGCAGAGAATCTGCCCACAAATACAGTTTATCTTCAGTACAGCCTACAAACAACTAGCAACTGAGAAAACCACCACACTAAGAATATCTATAACCAAGGCATAAACCAAACCCTAGACTACCATCAGAGCATGCACAAGCAAAACCAAAGATTCATATCCAACATAAACTATGGACAGACCCTCATTGTGTAGTGTGGGAGCACCATATGAACAAAGGAAAATCCAAAACCAAAAAGCAATAACTGTTCTAGCTTAGATGAAATAAATGTAAAACTCTGAAAAAGTATGTAATCAATGTAAAAGTATAAAATCAGTGTGGAGGTATACTTACAAAGGGTCATGCCAGCTCTTTGACAATGGATCTCAGCCATTATGAAAATATTGAAATGACAGATAAGAATTCTAAGTATGGATTATAAGGAAGCTCAGTGAAATCCAATAGAAAATGAAAAACCAGCTCAAAGTATCCAGAAAAGCAATTCTTCAAATGAATAAAAATTTTACTAATGAGACAGACATGTTAATGAAAAACCAAATAGAACTTCTGGAAACAAAAAATTCATTTAACAAAATATGAAACAAACTGGAAAGCTTTAAATAGATGAGGCCAAGTAAAGGAAAGAATTTCAGAGCCGGAAAACAATTTTTTTAATTAACTCAGTAAGTCAAAAATAAAAAACAAAGAATTAAGAGGAATAAACAAAGCCCATGAGAAATACTGGATTATGTCAAATGGTGAAATATAAGAATCATGGGCATTTCTGGATGAAGAAGAAAATACACAAGGGCTAAAAACCTATTTGAGGGAATAACTGAGGAAAACTTTCCCAGTTTTGCTAGAGATTTAGACATCCAGGTACAGAAGCTCAATGATCACCTGAGAGATTCATTGTACAAAGACAATTCCCAAGAACAATACTCATAAGAATGGCTAAAATCAACACAAAGGGGGAATTCTTCTGAGTAGTGAGGTGAGAATATCAAATAATAGACAAAGGAAAACTCATCAAACTAAGTGCAGATTTCTCAGTGGAGACCCTATAAGCCAGATGGGGCCCCATCTTTAGTCTTCTTAAACAAAACAACTGCATGGCCAGAATTTTCTATCCTGCCTGCAAAACTAAGTTTTATATATGAAGGAGACTTATAGACTTTTTCTGGACCAGCAAATACTAGGAATTTGTCAAAACTAGAGCTGCCTCTCAAAAATACTCAGAACTGAATTATACATGGATCAGCTAAATAGGTACCCACCAGTGTAAAACAAAAGCTAAAGCTCAGAGCTCATATAAAACAATAGTACAAAAGGGTAAACAAAGTAATAAGGTACTATCCAATATGATGAACAGAATAAAAGTGCATATATCAATGTTATCAATCAATGGTCTGAATGAACTAATCAAGAGCATGGGCTTGCTGAATGGATGAAAAAATACAGCCCAAGTATCTTCCATCTTCAGGAAACATATCTAACCCACAAGGACTCATACATATTCAAGGTAATTGAATGGAAAAAAAATTAATATAAATGGAAACCAAAGGAAAGCAGACATATCTATTTTTCTATCAGATAAAATTGACTTTAAATAAACAATGGTAAAGAAAAAGATGGTCATTACATACTAGTAAGGGGAACAAGTCAATAAGAATACATAACAATTATAAATATTTATGCACCTAACATTGAAGTGTCCAGGTTCATAAAGCAAATTTGGTTATACATAAGCAAAGAGATGAATGGTACCATTGTAATTTCTGGGGACTTCAATACCCCACTGACAGAGTTGGACAGATCCTCTAAGAAGAAAACAAACACTGACCTTAAAAGAAATTTTATAAAAAACGGGGCCTGGCAAACATTTACAGAACATTTTCCCAAAAAACTACTGAATATATATTCCTCTTAGTCACGTATGAAAAGAAGAGCTGGTACAATACTATAGAAATTTTTCCATAACATTGAGAAAGAGGGAATCCTACCAAACTCTTTTTATGAAGCCAGTATCAGTATCCTCAACCAGGAATGGACACTATAAGAAATAAAAAGAAAAAACAAAACCACAGATCATTATGTCTTATAAATATAGATGCAAGAATCCTCAATGAAATACTAGCAAACTGAATTCAATGGCACATCATCCCAGGGATACAAGAATGTTTCAATATATGTAAATCAATAAATGGGATTTACCATATAAACAGAAGCAAAACAAAGACCATATAATCCTCTCATTAGGTGCAGAAACAAGATTGAATAAAATCCAGCAACCGTTCATGATAAAACCCTCAACAAATTAGATAAGAACTAGAAAAACACCCTTACACCCAAGGCAATTTTTAGTGATAGAAACAAAGCTGGAGGCATTACCCCATCAGACCTTCAGCTATATTACAAGTCACAGTGACTAAAACAGCATGGTATTGGCACAAAAATATAGACATAGACATTTGGAACTGAATAGAAAACCAAAAGATGAAACCACTCTCTTATATCCATCTGATGTCTGATAAACCCAACAAAAGCAGACACTGGAAGAGAACCCCTTTCAAAAAATTGTACTGCCAGATTTAGATAACCACATGTAAATGACTGAAACTGGACCCACACCTTTTACCACTTACAAAAATTGGTCCAAGATGTATAAAAGATTTAAGTCTAAAGCATGAAACAATAAAATCCTAGGAGAAGTACAGAAAGAACTCTTGAGGATGTTGGTCTGGGGAAAGATTTCATGAAGAAGACTTCAGTGGCAATTGCAACGACAAAAATAAACAAATGAGACTTAGTGAAACTGAAAAGCTTCTGCACAGCTAAGGACACAATAACTGAAGCAAATACACAACCTTGAGAATGGGAAAAGATATTTGAATATTACAAATCTGACAAAAGCTTAATAATTAGGATCTACAGAGAACTCAAATTAATTAACAAAAAAGAGTGAATAATCCCATCTATTAATGGACAAGAGATATGAACAGAACCTTTTCTGAATATGACAGAGAAATGGCTAACAAACAAACAAAAAATGCTCATTGTCCCTAATCATCAGAGAAATATGAATCAAAACCACCAGAGATCTCACAAACCCCAGTAAGATTAGCCCACTTCACAAAGTTCCAAAGTTGCAGATGCTGGTGTGGATGTGGAGAGAAGAGAACACTTTTACCCTATTGGTGAGACTTCAAACTAATATAGCCTCTTTGGAAAGAAGTATGGAGGATCCCCAAAAAACTCAAATTAGATCTCCTATTTAATCCCTCAACCCCCCTTAGTAGGCATCAACCCAGAAGAAAGAAAATCCTTAATCATAAGACATTTGTACTAGATTGTTTATCACAGCTCAATTTACAATTGGAATAAATGCCTATCAACTCAGGAATGGCTCAACGAACTGTGGTATATGTATACCATGGAATACTATTTAGTCATAAAAAATGGAGACTTTACATCTTTTATATTAATCTGGATGAAGATGAAACACAGTCTTCTCAGTAAAGTATCACAAGAATGGAAAAGCAAATATACAATGTACTCACGCTAGTATGAAGCTAGTAGACTATCTAATTCATGCTCATATAGAAGAAAAACACATTTCAATTTAAGTTAGGAAGAGGAGCATCTAGGAATGAAGGAAAGGGGGTTTGCGGTGTTCCCACTTAATGGGCACAATGTAGGGGGTTATAGCACACAGTTTGGTGCAGGATATAACTATAAGAGGGACTTCACCTAACAAATTCACACATTGTGACCTAGTTGTTTGTAGTCTCAAGTTAACCTGGAAAAAAAAAGGAAAGAACATAACTCAAAATTATGAAAGCCATATGGCAAACCCACAGCCTACAGGATGGGTTAAAATTGAAAGCATCCCCCCGAAGAGCTGGATTAAGACAAGGGTACCCACTGGCACCACTTCTATTCAACATAGTCCTGTAGTTGAGTGGCCAAGATGCCATACTCACTGCAGAGTGTTGAAGACAGTGTAATTATGAGGTAAGAGCTCAGTCTGGGCAGGGTTTAATATGTAACTTATCTTGAATGCACTGAAAGTGACGTTTTTTACAGTTGTTTACATGTCACCATTGCATGGTGTGAAGCAGCAGTGGAAGTCCCAGCAACAGCAATCAAGCAAGAAAAAGAAATTTAAAAAGAAAATCCAAGTCAGGAAAGGACAGTCAAACTATCGTTTTTTGCTGAAGATATGATCTTCTTTCTACAAAATTTCAAAGACTTCGCCAAGAGACTCCTAGAATTACTAAATACAGCAAAGTCTCAGGTTATGAAATCATTGTATGAAAATAAGTAGTATTTCTATATAGTAATAACAGTCAATCTGAGAATCTAATAAAAGACTGAATACCATTTACAATAGCTACAAAGAAAATAGAATACCTAGGAATCTACTTAACGAAGGAGGTAAAGGAGTTCTATAAAGAAAAATAAGAAAAAATGAGGAAAGAGATCACAGATGACAAAAATAAATGGAAAAAATCAGTCATGCTCATGGATCAGTAGACTCAACATGTCTGTACTACTCAAAATGATTTACAGTTTTAATGTTATTTCTGTCAAATGATCAATGTTATATTTCATAGATCTAGAACAAATAATTCTACACCTCATCTAGAACCAGAAGAGCCTGAGTAACCAAAGCATTCTTGAGCAAAAAGAATAAATCTGCATGAATCACATTCCCAGGCTTCAAACCATACTACAAGGCTATGGTAACCAAAACAGTATGGCACTGGCACAAAAATGAAATGTGAACAAATGGAACCGAAAAAAGAACCCAGATATAAAATCATCCAGTACAGCTGAATGATCTTTGAAAAACAGACATCAATATTTACTGAAGAAAATAAGCCCTGTCCAATAAGTGGTTCTGGGAAAATTGGATGGCCACATGCAAAAGAATGAAACAGGATCCATATCTCTTGCCACTCACACAAATTAATTCAAGATGGATAAAAGACTTAAACCTTTGTCATGAAACCATAAGAATTCTAGAAGAAAATGTAAGAAACTTTCTTACATGACTAAGACCCTGATGGCAATTACAACAACTAAATAAACATATAAATAAATAAATAGGACTTGATTAAATTAAGCTTTCACACAACTGATGAAATAATCAACAGAGAAAATAGGCAATCTATAGAAAGGGAGAAATATTTGCAAACTTTATATTTAATAAAAAGCTAACATCCAAAATCTACAAAAATTTTAAATAAATCAGCAAGAAGAAAATAGAACCACATTATAAAGTGGGCAAAAGACATGAACAGAACAGAAACTTTTCAAAATTGTTTTCATAGAAAAGCTATAACCCAATTATAGCCCAAGAATATGGGGGAAGGGGAGAGGGAGAGGAGGATGGGTGGAGGGAGAGTGATTGGTGGGACCACGCCTATGGTTCATCTTATAAGGGTACATGTGAATGTTTCTAAATGTAGAATATAAATGTCTTAACAATAACTAAGAAAATGACATGAAGGCTATGTTAACTAGTTGATGAAAATATTTTAAATTGTATATAAAAATAACACACTGTACCCCATGACTGTATTAATGTGCACAGCTATGGTTTAATAAAAAAAAAAAAGAAGATAAACAAATGGCCAATAAATACATGAAAAAATGTTCAAAATCACCAATCACTAGGGAAATATGAAATGACAAACCACCTTACTCCTAGAGAAAGAAATGCTTATACACTGTTCTAGGGTTCTAAATTAGAACAACATTTGTGTAAAACAGTATGGAGATTCCTCAAAGAATTGAAAGTAGACCTGATATTTGATCCAATAATCTCACTGCTGGGTATCTGCCCAATGGAAAAGAAGTCATTTTACCAAAACACATCTGCATTCGAATCTTTATTCCAGCACAATTCACATTTGCAAAGATGTGGCATCAACACAAGTGCCCATATATTCATGAATATATTAACAAAATGTGGTATATGTATACAAGAGGTATTACTCAGCCATACAAAATAATGAATTAATGCCTTTTGGAACAATTTGAATGGAACTGGAGACCATTATACTAAGTGAAATATCTCAAGAATAGAAGAACAAACACCACATGTACTCACTGGAGTACTCAATGAGCTCACAGCCACTGAAATTCAGCAGAACACAAGCATGGGGGTGAGGGAAGAGATGATGAGTAAAACCTACCTAATCGGAAGGATGCACACTATTTGAGTGATGGGCCCACTTAGACCTGTGACTCAAGCATCCATGTAAGCAAAAATATTTGTACCCTTTTGATACTTGAACATTAAAAAAACTTTCAACATAACTTGGGGAAGGTATCATTATGCTGTGGATTGAGGACTCAATGCAAACGCAAAAGGATAATCAAGACCTAATTTGTCTCCCAAGGAGCTTTCCTCTAGTAAAATCTGGGTAACGTAGTTCAGAGGAATTTTAAGTTTGTCCTGTATGCATTGTTCTTTGACATTCTGTATAGATTTAGAATCTATAGAGTGAGATATATATATATATATATATTAATAATTGTAAGTTGTTGGCATTATTGAAAACTTCAAATGCCACAATTAATATGCATGTTACCTGTCATTCTCACAAATGGAATGTTTTGGAATTTTAAGAGTATGGGTTAAGAATTATAGGTTAAATGCTGCTCACAGCCTACTTTCTACTTCTCTTTTCTGGTTGCCCAGACTCCGTCAGCCTTTTCTGACACACATCCAATCCATTGTGTAGAAAACTTTCCCTTTCTATTTTTTCAGAATTGACATATCTCCTTCTTTTCATGGACACCCTTGGGATGGTCTGCTGCTTTTCTTTTACATATATTCTCTGTTTATATTAATGAGAATTCACAGAGATTCCATTTCTGAGATGCTGGTCTTTTGTACATGAAAAGGGGGCTAAGTATACCTAATATTGTTGGTCCATGGACACATAACCAAAATAAATGTCAACTTGTATGTGTAATAATTTAAAAAATGTGTTAGGATTCTATGAAAAGAGATTCAAGATGTAACAATCTGGAAGAAAATGAATATGTATTTAGTCTTTAAGGTATACTTGTGAAATGACTATTCCCACCATTCCAACATTCTGTCTTTCCCAAATATGAATCAAGGTTAAGGGAAGATGGACACTGGGGATGGCGATGTGGTGCCAACATTTATTCTACGCCTATTTTGTAGAAAGATTTTATATATAATATAATCCCTATCTACAAATACTGTGTAGGATGATCCTATGAAGCAAGTCTTACTGCCCTCAGGAAGAAACTAAGTTGCAAAATGCTAAAGAGCTTTATTACTGAACTTGACTGGAAGAACAGCTCTATTAGATGGTAGCATTTCAAAACCAACTCTTTCTGAGAAAAAGATGCAATTTTGATCGCTTCTTAAAGAAAAGGCCAAGGAAGAAAGAAAATTGCTAGATGAAAAGTCTTAAGGTAAAAATGTGAGGCAACTATTAATGCCAAAAATGCAGAGTATTGACTGCAGTAATTCAATGGATGAAGAGAGAGCCAACTATAGGATTTGGACAGCCTTAGACACTAATTGTTTTTTTATTTTCTACTAATTGGGGAAGGTGGGGAGCAATCATGTATGTGAATGGAGAAAATGGTGATGAACATTCATTGCATACTGACATCTGTGCCAGGCCTTTGTCTAAGCACATAATATGTATTAATTTATTTAATCCTCATAAGAGACCTAAGCTATAATTAGTATTATTGTCCCCAGTTAGAGATGAAGAAACTTAAATGCAGAGCTCTGTGTCTTTGGCCCAAGTGCCGTAGTACCAGGCTTTGTATCCAGGAAGGTGGTCTTAGTCCTTTACCTCCTGAGGACTAAGGTCCTCATGTGGTTAAGTGTTAATGGGAGACAATTCCCACTGGAATATTATTAATTCATTTGAGAAAAACAATCAAAAAGCGACACTTGTGTTCTTTTTGAATAACATAAAAACTGTATTTCTCATTTTTAAAAAGGTCAAACCTTTTCTTTCCATTTCTCCTGAGATTCGAAGACACTGTCCTTTAGGGCCCACTCAGTGCTTCTTACTACATTAGAGTAGCCAGAGGATTTAAATCACACTTGATTCTGAATCCTTACCAGAAATCACAAGGCTACAGGGCACTGTAATCCTGGTGGGAATTTTTTGGTTTTTCAAACTTCAGAATAAAAATGGATTCTAATTGAGAATTATAGGAAAAGTGACCTCTCCACAGGGCGCATTCTTCCAAACTTTCTTGTCAAATCTTCCCTTTTCCATAAAAGGGAAGTTTTAATAAATAAAAGTTTATTTATCTTTAATCTTGTCATCAGTAGTATCAGAGAATTGGAAGGATGTTGAAATAAGCCTACAACTCAGAAAGTACAGAGTGAGAAAGCACGGATCAAGTACAAGGTGATTCTGGTGAGGCCTCTGTCAAAGGAGGCTGAGGAGTAGGTGTTGTTCCCAAGTGTGCTCTCCTATTTCTAGAAGGAAATAAAATGCATACTGCCATTTAATGTCTCTTCCAAGCTTTTTCTTTCCTATCTATAGACAGACACATACAACCACTATAAAATGTTCTGCTGAGATTTCCTCCAGCTTATAGCCTCAATATTGCAAATGATTACTTCATCCAGAATTTTTTTTTTTAAATGATTACCTTGTTAAAGAGCACATCTAAACTGTTCATATCATGGTGCCTTTGTGTAAATACCCTAACTGCTTAGAAGACTGCCTTTCCAGGATATTAGTTCTCCTGACATTCAAGGAAATATCTTTCACATAAAACCAACCACTGTAACTCATATTACAGGAAGAAATTTAATTAACAAAAAACATCAAAAGGATATATAATTAGTATTAAGCAAGGAGGCAGTCAACAATTTTGAGATTTCCTGGGGACACACCAGTCTCTAAACATCATGTGTTCCTCATCAATGTCAGTAATGATGGGGAAAATAACCCTTATTTCCTTAACATTGGTCTTAGTTGTTTTTTTTTTTTTAATTTCTCAGTTTAGACATGCTCTCCTACTTTCCTATCATTCTTCTGAATAACTGACACTAATGTGGGTCTCAGGTGAGGGGTGAGGTATGGAGGTAAGTTGCCCAGCTGGATATATAATCTGGTTTATATAATCATTCACATCTATGGCCCCTGTTGGCATCAAGTACATGTTTAGTATAAAGTAAGTAGAGAAATCTTGCTATAGATTCCTCTCATGACCCTTTCTTCCTGCCTTCCTTCCTTTCCTTCCTTCTTTCCTCCCTCCTTCTATCCACCTCCTTGTTTCCTTTCGATTTCTTTCTCTCCTTTCTTCCTTCCTTCCTTCCTTCCTTCCTTCCTTCCTTCCTTCCTTCCTTCCTTCCTTTCTTTCTCTCTCACCCTCTCTTTCTTTCTTTCTTTTTTTTCTTTCCTTCTTTCTTTTTCTCTCTCTCTTTCTTTCCCTCCCCACTCTCTCTTTCTTACTTTGTCTCTTTCTCTCTCTTTATTTTTTCTTTCTTCTTTCTTTTTTCCTTCAATTCTTTCTTCCTTCCTATCATTCCTTCCTTGCTCTCTCCTCCTCCTCCTTCTTCCTTATTTTTATAACGTCCTGTCCTTACATGCCCAGGAAAGAACACTATGCTCTGAGAATCACTCTCCCAAAGGAAAAAAATCTAATACGCTTATAGCATTTCTTCTGCATTACCTCAAACCAAGTAATATGGCTTTATCACCTTTACATTCTCATATAAGCTTATGTACTTTTAAAAATTATATATAGCTGAAGACCTCAGGAAGCTGGTAGAGAGAAGCAGTTGTCAAGGAAGTGAATGAGAAGAACCAATGCATTATATAGTAAATGAAAGGTCAACAAAGGAAGAATAAACCAGAAAGTTTTGGGTCATTTAGGTGGCTGTGACAGAGAAAAGAATGGAAATTAAAAAATAATTAATTGAAAACAAAGAAGCCACATTACATTCCCAGGATTAATGGGTTCAAAAACAGGCAAATGACAATATGAGAATATTTTTGTACATTGATGTTAAAATAGAAACACCAGAGTGAATACTCATATTTTATGAATTTACAATACATAAAATCTAAAAAAATCAATGAAACTAAATACTGTCGTAAAATTTCATTAAAAAATGTATAAATATATTGTCAAGTTTTAAGGAACCATGTAAAGATATAAAAATGTAAATCATACTTTATATAAATCATATATTATCATTGTGCTATCAAAGTTTGGCAAACACAGAGCATGCTGCGAATTTGCCTTTAATCCCTCTCCCGCCCCGCAGTGATGTGCTCAGAGTGGCCACACCCACTGCTGGTCAGCTTCATCTTCAGCCCCGTGCCAGTCCTATGAGCTTCTTGAGCACAGCTCGCCATCACTGCACAGAGTCATCCTGTAGTCGTCCCTGATTTAGAGCATGGCGGTTTATGTGTGGTATTTTACAATTCTCAGTGTGAGAGGGGGATGACCCTGCCCTGTGTTCTGTTTTTGGTGTGATGATTCTCTCTCTACATTCCTAAGAGCATCAGGAAATTTTTCTCCCCAGGTCCCAGCTTAGACTTTATTTGAATGAGTAAATGGAGGTGGAGGGAGAAAATGAGGATTGAGAGATGGTCATAGAAGAGAATGAATATTGAGAAGGGGTTAGGAGGACAGAGGAAGGGAGTAGAGAATGGGAGGAGGGATGGTCAGCAAATGGGGGAAGGTGTAGAGACATAAAACTGAGACAAGAAAGGTGAGTAGAGTCTGGAATGACCTGTTGCACGTGAAGGCACAGGTCTGGCACATCCCTGTATTTTGATACTCTAAGACGACACATGGGAATAGAAGAAGGTGGCAGTACAATCACTAGCTACCAAGAGATTACAGTGGAACATTCAACAATGCCAAATATTATCTGAAGTTTGGGTTTTAAGAACACATGTGAGAATGTAATGTTTGAAGCCTAGAGAAGATAGGCTTCTTTGGGCCAGTGTGTATCTGACAATTTCTCTTCCAATCAAAGGATAGCTTCAAATAACAGGGAATATTTCCATGTGATAATGATAAAACAAAAAATTTCCTCATAATGAGAGAGAGAAAAAGAGAGAGAGGACAAGAGCAGGAGCACACGGTTAATTGACATTCACATTCCTGAGCAAACTTGTAAATAGTACCATTCTCACAGGAATTAAATCAGTTGCACTGTGGGCAACTTTCGAATTCAAAGGTGCCACAGTTCCTCACTCTCTGTTGATGGAACTGAACGTCATTAACCTTTTCACTTGCACTAACAAAGACAAGTGAAGACAAGATGTGCTATGACTCCTGCACATCTATGTTTGGTTTTTTGCCCAAGGCCCTCCACAATTATCCTACACTTCAGAACTAATTTCTCTACACGTTTACCTGTATTGTTTGTGTGCTATTTCTACAGCACCATGATCTCATTAACTCGTTTTTTTTTTCTTGCAAAAGGAGGATTAATAAGAACATAGAAGAAATAATTATTCAGTGATATAATATTGAACGAATCTTTGTGGGTTTTGTAAATAAGTTGGCCCTCATCCAAAGTAAATGTTTTCTCCTGTGTCAGTCTTATAAATAAGATAACACTGTATTGCTTAAAGCCCCAAAGCTGACTGTTCTTCTCCGAGTGTTAAATTAAAAGATCAGACTTTTAATTTTTAGGTTAGGGCAAGAAGGAAAGAGAAGCCCAATTAAAATATAGAAATTGATTGATTTTTTAATAACAAAAATCTTATTGCTTAAATGTTTAATTCTCGTTTTTTAATTAAAAGTAAATTTGTAGATATAAGTGAACACAAAATACATATACAAACACGTCTTATACAAATATATTTTTGTTTTGTTTTTATAAGCTTAAAGTGGAGCAAACAACCACTTAGCACCAATAATCTGCCATCTTACACAGGAAGTAAATAAATGCCTATCTTTTTTTGTAACTAATGAGTAATTTTGTCACTGCAGAGGGATAGAAATTTGCATTTTAAGGGGTTTTCAAGTACGAGATTCTCTTGAGTGAGATGATAAAGGGTTACTCACATAACACTACTGAAAAATATTAACTATGTAGGCGTAAGTGCAGAAATTTGGTCACAACTGTCATTTTCCTTGACCATAAGAAAACCTGATAGCAGCCAACAATATGATTCTATAAAAAGTAATCCAGCACATATAAGAATTAATATCAGTGTTTGAATCTCAGTAAGAAGATTTAAACAATTATGTTAGTATATTTTAAAAGGGGCATTGTCTGACTCTACTGTACACACAAGGAATGGAGAAGAAAGACTCCAACGTACTCAATTCTAATATGAAGGCAGTAGATGAACTAACAGGGTAGGGGCATGAGGGATCCAGGAGAGGACAGTGTGTGTGTGTGTGTGTGTGTGTGTGTGGTTACGGTGTACGGCACACCTCTTGGGGGTGGGACACAATTATAAGAAGGACTTGACCTAACAAATGCAATCAGTGTAACCTAATTTGTTATACCCTCAATGAATCACAAAGGCTAAATAAATCAAAAGAGAACTGATAAAATTAGGCATTTGATACTGCTTTGGATGTGGTGCATTTATAAGGATGGGATGTGTTTATGTAAAGAAGAAAGAATCTAGAAGAAAACAGGTAAACTGTCAGGCATTTAAAGTGTTGTTATAGAGAAGATGGAGAAACAGAATGAGGAACAGTGAGTTATGTGTGGACTTAATACATGGAAGAATTTGTTAAAAATAAATAGGATTCACATGCAATGTAATATCACGAAATAAAGACTTAAAACCTGGATTGTCATCTGTCAGAGGTTTATTGAAATGTTTTTTTTTTTTTTTTTTGGCTGGGGCTGGGTTTGAACCTGCCACCTCCAGTATATGGGGCTGGTACCCTACTCCTTGAGCCATAGGCACCACCTGGAAATTTTTTTTTTTTTTTTTTTGGCATGGAAGGTATTTTTGGCATAGATGGCTTCCATGATCATTTCCAACTCTAAATCTTATGAGTTCCTTTTCAGTTAACTATCATTCTAGTGATGAGAATTCTACCAAAGAATGTGCAGAGCTTTAGTCAAGTCATGTTTTGGAAAACACTCGTTCTGGTCTGTGTTACAAGGTACTTTGTGGGAAAAATAAATGACTCTGTAGTTAAATTAGTTTGGGGAACCTTCTGTATCCTACCTACCTCTTGGAGAATAAAAATGCACATTTGTATAGTAAAAGTTCAGAGCAGTCTTGCATTAAAAATCTTTTCTAACATGAAATAAGCCAACACTCTCTGAACTTAATTGAATATAGAGCACGTTTCTGGTACACTTTACTTGCAACCTGAAGGAGCAGTGTCTTTGGAAATAGTAGTTTTGGAAATGGCAATTAATATACAATAAAAGCAACCATTTAAGTCAATGCACAATGCATTTTAACACACTTACACCTGTTAAATATACAAAGGAGAAAATTTACATGCACAGAAATGATTCTTTTCCCAGAGAATTAAATACTTATTACAAAGACCCCTCTCAAACCTGCCTTTTGAATAAAGAATTAATCATATATTTCAAATGTTTTGTACACATTTAAAATTTTTTATTTCTTATAATTAAACACCCAATTAATAAATCTAACTCCAGAGTTTCTGAGGCTTGAGAATTAGCACTTTTGCCTGCCTGTTGACTTTTACTTTTATAAACCGGTTTTAGTAAATTTGTAAGAAACACTTTTCTTTATACTTGTATCATTGCTTACGCTTTTTCATTGTAGATTCACTTTTATGAACAAATAAAGATAAAATGTATAAAATATTCAAATAATGACATGAGCACCGTTTAAAGATACAAATGGTGACTTTATTGACACTGAAGCGTTGTCTAGGAGACAGTGCCCCCATGTGATAGCTCAAAATTCCCATTCATAAAAAATGTGAACTATCTATATTTGGTGTATAAACTGTGGTTTGGGGTTATCAATATATCATAAGTAAATTTTATATATATTAAGTTCTGGCAGGATACTATATTGAGTTAATTTATTGTGATCATATACATTCAAAGCTGATCAGATCAGTCTCGGTCTCAGATAATATAAAGGAATTTATTGTTTCGCTTATAATTTTCATCCTACCCAGTCCCTACCCCAGTCTGTCCTTCTCTGGATATATTCTCAGAGCTTATAAATGTGCTTAGCTCATCTCACTTAAAAAAAATTCCAATAATTTTACCACCATAATCTTATAATTCTATAGATATTCTTTTTCATCATTTTTGAACTCTAAAGGGAATTTTTAAAGCTAATCATCCTTTGAAAAATTAATTCTTTACTCCATCATGCCCCATAGCATTGTCTATGCTCCATTATTCAAGCATTTATGTTGAATCTTAATTCTCTTCATCCTGACCCTCTTTATTGAGGTAAGGATCATAGTTTATTTATTTCTTTTATCTTCTTTGTCTCACAGATAGTAATGTTTGTTATATGAATGAATAGATGACTGGAGAGGGGTGTTCTCCACTGAATCCCCACTGCTGAGCTCACAGTCTCACACATTGCTGGCCATTTATGTTTTTTGGTTAATTTTCTGAAGGTAAGGGCCCATACATGATTCATTTTTATATGTCATCTTATCATCTCTCTTATTCTGCTACATACTTTGTATGTACTCAAAAACATTCGTTGAATAAAACAATAAAAAAAAACTATAATCTATATTTAGTTCTTGAATTCTTCATTATCTAACATTAACTGGAAACTTGGGAGCTTGATTCTTTCACACACTACTTCAAAGCATTTCCTTTCTAAAAGTCACGATAATCTCTTACTTCTTAATACCATCGATGATCTACTGTGTATAACAATGCTGAGTAAACCAAGACTTTCATGAAAATGCACCTTCTGGTTATCTTAACTTTCTGATCACCCCGTCTTTTTTTTTTTTTTTTTTTTTTGGTGTTCATCTTCCCATCTTCCTCATTTTATCACCTAAATGTAAGCACAGTTTTATGGTTTAGCTCTTTGTTTTGCTTTCTACATATCTTTGGCTATTTGATCTAACCCCAGATTTTAATCATAATGCTCAAGTGACCACCCTACTATATTTCATTCCCGTAATACCACCTACCTGCAATATTTCTGTCTATAATAGGATAATAAAGGCTCACTAACTCTAAGTGTCTAAAATCAAAATTTCCAAAATGCCTTCAGTTTTTTCTCCTGTTGAGTTTGTTTTATTAATATTGATAGCATTGTTACTTTAATCACTATTGTTCTTTGTTTTTTTTCCATTAATCCAACTGATATTATTATTTTTTTCTTTTTTAGAGACCCAGCCTCACTTTATTGCCCTCGGTAGAGTGCTGTGGCGTCACACAGCTCACAGCACCCTCCAACTCCTGGGCTTAGATGATTCTCTTTGCCTCAGCCTCCCGAGTAGCTGAGACTACAGCTGCCTGCCACAATGCCCAGCTATTTTTTTGTTACAGTTTGGCCAGGGCCGGGTTTGAACCCACCACCCTCGGTATATGGGGCTGGTGCCCTACTCATTGAGCCACAGGCGCTGCCCAATCCAACTGATATTCCTTGAGCTCCTACTATGTTCTAGGCACTCTCCTAGGGCCTTGCAACACTGAGTTAAACAAGTCCTTGTGTTTATGAAGTTTTTATGCTGCTGAGGAGCAGGAAGAGGAGATATAAAATAGATATGACAAACAAGTAAATATAAAGGGGTTGAGGACAAGTGATATGAGGAAAAGTAAAGCAAGATAAGGGGAATAAGACATGATGCTCGAGATTGCCAGTTTATTTAGAGAATCAGAAAAGATCTCTAGGACAGGGTAATATGTGAGCTCATTCCAGGAACAGGTATGAGCTAGTGCAGAACCTCTGAAAAAAGGAGCAAGTTCAAGAATAGCGAGGGCTATCAAGGAGGCAGAGTAGGGAGAAGAAGAAAAAAAAAAAATGAGATCCGAGCAGTTAGAAGCAGATAAGTAGAAGGTCTTTGTAGGCCACCATGAGGACACTGAATTTTAGTCTGCATGAGATGAGAAGTTCTATAGAAGACCTTTGAGCAGAGCTGTGATTCTTTGGTCTTAGCTGCTCAGTTGAGACAGACAACAGGAAGATCAAAGTGAAAGTGGTTGAGGAGTTGTAGTGATCATATAAAAGAGATGTTGTCGTGACATGGATGTGGAGGTGGCTGTGGGGATGGTCAGAAGTGATGAAGTGATCAGAATTTGCACTTCCATTAAATACAAAGCCAATGGGATTTTCTTATGAAATCTGATAAGCAGTATGACAGAAAAAGTTAAATAAACTCAAATTTTTGCCCTCAATATCTGAAGAGTGCAGTGAACACAATTGTAGAAAAAGCAGACACAGTGTGAGATGACTGTTAAGCTTCCAGTGGATATGCGAGCTGAGCAATTTGATATAATTCAGTTCAGCACACATTATTATTGGGAGATGATTTTCAAAGCATAAGACTGATTGAGACTTCCTTTCTTTCTATTGTTTCGATCTTACTTTTATAAACCTCTTTTATATATTTTCATTTCTTCTTTATTTCCCCTGCCATTATTCTAGCCTAAGAGCTCACGTTCTCTTTTCTAAACTTTTATAAACACTTTAGTCTTTCTTCTCTGGTATCTTCCCATCACCAATCTATCTTACTTATTTTATATTTTGGCAGATTAATCTTCTGAAAGCACAGCTAGTATATCTCTCTCTTATACACAATTTTCACTAGTTCTTCTACTTAAAGTAACATCCAAAAATCTTAGTCCTTTGTAATCTAAAGCCAGCCATATTATTCCCCACTTTCTTCCATATACTATAGTTTACCCTTGAACAACATGGATTTGAATTGTATGAGTTCCTCTTCTATAGATTTTTTTCAATAAGTATGTTTGTAGCTCAGTGAGTAGGGTGCCAGCCACATACACCAAAGCTGGCAGGTTTGAGCCTGGTCTGGGCCAGCTAAAACAACAGTGATAACTGCAACAAGAAAACTGGCCAGGCATTGTGGCAAGTGCCTGTAGTCCCAGCTACTTGGGAGGCTGAGGCAAGAGAATCACGTAAGCCCAAGAGTTTGAGGTTGCTGTGAGCTGTGACATGATGGCACTCTACCAAGGGTGACATAATGAGACTCTGTTTCAAAAAAAAAAAAAGACAAAAAACTCATGGACAAACCATATAGACTAGAAGAAATACTGAAGAAATTAAGAAAAATGTAGGTGTGCCATAAATGCATTATGTATATGCAGATGCTAGTCTATTACTACTACAAAAGACATATAATTCTATTATAAAAAGTTAAAATTTATCAAGACTTGTGCACACAAGTATTTACAGACCATCCATGGTGCCATTGTCATTTGAAAGAAATGTAAAGAGGCATAACAATGCAGTATTAAATCGTAACTTCATAAGATTAACCGTAATACATACCATCCTACTGTAGTAATTTCATAGCCTCTTCCTGTTGCTTTTTCAGAGCTTAAATGTAAATATTCCCTTAAAATGTCATGTGACACGAATCCTCTCTGTGTGAGCTGTTTGTCCCTTCACAAAATTGTTCACCACAGTAAAAAGTGATCTCTCATGGTCCTTACAAATTATGTTGTTTCATGCAATACCCTAAACCTTGGAACACACCATGCCACCCATACAAGGTGCCACTAGGGATGATAGACGTGCTCACAAGAAAGAGAAAATAGCTATGATGTTACAAGCAAAGATGAATTGCTTGAATAGATTGAGGGCTGTAGCTGCAGTTGCTGCCCTTTCATAGGGGTGATTCAGCTTGTATGCAAACATAAACTAGAAGTTTCCATAAATACAGTACAATACTGTAAATGCATTTTCTCTTACTTATACTTTTCTTAATGACATTTTCTTCTCTCTAGCTAACTTTATTCTAAGAATGGAGTACGTGATAGATGTAACACACAAATTATGTGTTAATCTGCTGTTCAAGTTATCAATAAGGCTTCTGGTCAACAGCAGGCTATTAGCATTTAAGTTTGGGGGACTCACGTGCTAAAGAAGGATTTCTAACTCTATGGAGGTTGGCTTCCTCAATCCCTTCATTGTTCAAGGGTCAACTGTATATGCTTTGTTCAAACTAAATTTGTCAATGTTTTGTAATAGAAAATGAAACATCTGCCCTCAAGTATCTTATTTCTGTATGCACAACAAATCCTACATAGTACTTTCCCTCAAACACCTTTTAGCTAAATTTTTTCCTGATATGTCCCTGAAAGAAATATCTCTTTCATATAACTTCCTGTGGTACATTATTTACAGGAATCTACATTTTCTTCCTAGTGTTATTCTTGTGTGTGTGTTTGCACACCTGTAAGCATTTTATCCCTTCTAATAGATACAATATACCACTTTATTTATACTTAATCTAGTTATTGATTATACCCTTTTCCAAAGGTACTAATTTTTCTAAAGAAGCCCCAATCTCTAGCATTGTACCTTGTATCTAGTGGGCACCCTGGAAATGATTTCTGAACGAGTAGATCTCTGAGTTGGGATAGTCAAACATGAGCTTAAAGCAGGGTTTTCACCAAAATGAAAAACATAAAATAACAAAAAAAGATGAGCTAAACATTGGAGGTAAGAGGGGTGGCATGGTAAGCTTTGTATCTGCGGATGGTTTTAAGGTGGGCTTGCTCAAATTATATAAAGACACAGTTCAGAGATGCTGAGAAATGTGGTTAACAGCCCAGCTCTGAGCTGATACAAATAAATCAGAATAGCAAGATACTGATAACCGAGACCCCTGTAGCTGCTGGAGCAGGAGTACAACCTGACAAAATTAGAAATTGAAGAAAAGGATCTTTTAATTTAAATATTTTTAAAATACTACATTTAGTGAAGATTAACACTTATCATCTTAAAATAGTAAAATTTACTGGAAATTTTATACCCAAATTTCTACCAAACACTGGCGAAAATATACACATGCTTATATACAATCACAGGTTCAATATAACGTAAGCTTAATAATTGATAGGAAATAAATGTTATTTTTCTCTAATGTGTGTATGAGTTCTCATTCTCAAGGCACGTGACAGCTGAAAACAAGGAAATGCTTTATAGTTCGACTTCACAGAGAGGTTATGGCATGACATATGTTACTTTCAAGACATAAAGCACTCATATCTTTTATTTTTCTGGATTACTTTTTCCACTATTCAAATATAGTGATCAACCAGAAGAAAGAGAATTTCTGGTTTGTAGAACAGAGCATCTTGATAAAGCAAGAAGTGATGAAAAACTACTACGGAAACCAAATCCTCGTGGGTGACATGTCTTCACATAACGACATTTTAGCAAATGGATTTTCTGATGGTAGAAACTTTTTCCTAGAAGCACCCAGCTGAGGAACAGAATCTTCTGAAAGGCTCAAAGTATGCGTTTTAAGTAGCATGCACTTATCACTCAGATTTGTTCAACTTTTGAATTGGATCTAAAAGGCTCAGAGCATTTTTTAATACTTGTCATCTCCCTCCCTCACAGAGTCGTAGGCAGGATTAATAAAATAATGTTGGAAAAAAAGATTGAGATTCTTGGCAGAAAGAGGCTGAATACAGAACAGTGTTTTCATTATAATAAACTGTGTAAGAGTGAGCATGGGATAAGTTTTGCAATTTAACTCATTTTGAAGAAAAATAATTAAGTAGAGCTTGATTTTTTTTTTTTTTTTGAGACGGAGCCTCAAACTATCCCCATGGGTAGAGTGCCATGGCATCACAGCTCATAGCAACCTCCAACTTCCGGGCTCAAGCAAGTCTCCTGCCTCCGCCTCCCAAGTAGCTGGGACCACAGGCGCCCGCCACAACACCTGGCCATTTTTTGGTTGCAGCCATCATTGTTG
>CAUYQV010017969.1:0-28804 GCA_963574575.1 Galagoides demidoff
GGCATTGTGGCTGGCGCCTGTTGTCCCAGCTACTTGGGAGGCAGAGGCAGGAGACTCGCTTGAGCCCAGGAGTTGGAGGTTGCTGTGAGCTGTGATGCCATGGCACTCTACCCAGGGGGATAGCTTGAGGCTCCGTCTCAATAAATAAATAAATAAATTAATTAATTAATTAATTAATAAATAAAACAAAGTCATCTTCCACTGAAGGTTCTATGAAAATAAATTGCTGGGACTTTGGCTCCAGAGCCAGACCTTCCAGAAACCCCAGGTCCTACCTAACCTGCGCCTAAGATCCCCCACCAAGGCCAGGTGCAGTAGCTCATGCCTGTAGTGCTAGTACTCTGGGAGGTCGAGGTGGGAATATCAGTTGAGGCCAGAGCTTAAGACTAGCACGAACAGGCTTGGTGCCTGTGGCTCAAGTGGCTAAGGTGCCAGCTACATACACCTAAGGTGGAGGGTTTGAATCCAGCCCGGGCCGCCAAACAACAACGACGGCTACAACCAAAAAATAGCCGGGCGTTGTGGCAGGCGCCTGTGGTCCCAGCTACTTGGGAGGCTGAGGCAGGAGACTCGCTTGAGCCCAAGACTTTGAGGTTGCTATGAGTTGTGATGCCATAGCACTCTACCCAGGGGGATAGCTTGAGGCTCTGTCTCAAAAAAAAAAAAAAAAAAAAAAAGACTAGCACGAACAAGAGCGAGATCCTGTCTCTACTAGAAATAGAAAAACTAGCCAGGTTTTGTGGCAGGTGCCCATAGTCCCAGCTACTCTGGAGGCTGAGGCAGGAGGATCACTTGAGCCCAGGAGTTGCTTTTTTTTTTTTTGAGACAGAGTATCACTTTGTTATCCTTGGTAGAGTGCTGTGGCATCACAGCTCACAGCAACTTCCAGCTCTTGGGCTTAAGTGATTCACCTCAGCCTCCCAAGTAGCTGAGACTACAGGCGCCCGCCACAACGCCCAGCTATTTTTGTTCCAGTTGTCATTGTTGTTTAGCTGGCGCAGGCTGGGTTCAAATCCACCAGCCCTGGTGTATGTGGCTAGTGCCAAGCCAAGTCCAGGAGTTTAAGGTTTCTGTGAGCTATCATGGTGCCATGGCACTCTACCCAGGGTGAGAGAACCAGATTCTGTTGCAAAAAAAGAAAAAGGTCTGGGCATGGTGGCTCATGCCTGTAATCCTAGCAACTTTGGGAGGCTGAGGCGAGTGGATTGCCTGAGCTCATGGGTTCTAGACCAGCCTGAGCAAGAGCAACACTCCATCTTTAAAAATAGTTGGGCCTTGTGGCGTGCGCCTGTAGTCTCAGCTACTCGGGAGGCTGAGGCAAGAGAATCACTTGAGCCCAAGAGTTTGAAGCTCACCACTGTGCTCTACCCAAGGCAATAAAGTGACACTCTGTCTCAAAAAAAAAAAAAAAGAAAGAAAGAAAAGAAAAGAAAAGAAAAAGAAAAAGAAAAAAGACCCCCATGGTAAATTTAAGACCTTCCTTACTCTTTGTTGAGATAGACTCTTGCTGGAAGCTGCCTCCTGCCATCTCTGCTGTCTTCCCAGATGCTGGATGATAAGAAGCCATCAGAAGCCCCAAGTACAGCTTGGGGCCTAGAAGCTCAATCCACACCCTACCCAGGCCCTGCATGGTCTGTGTACTCACTTCTCGGCAGCTAGAGTCCTCAAGGGCCAGAGCTGACTCGTGAGCAGAGATGTGGACACTGTGGGCAGCCATGTCCACACCAGTGGACTCTGAACAAGGGGCAGGCAGTTGGCTACAGACACTGAGGACTCCTAAGACTGAGCTCTTTGAGGACTGGAGGGATAGACTGTTCTCTGCAAGGGGCCTGGGTGCCATGAGGGCCTGTGGGGGCACAAATGTCTGCTGGCACCCTGGCCCTATCTTGGGAGAGGAGGCACTCACGGCTGTGGGGCTGGGTTTCTGGACTGTAGGGGATCCACTGTCCTGCACAGGTTTGCTGATGGCCACCAGGCAGGGGAGAAGCTGTGGCATAGGTCCCAGGAGGCCTGCAACAGAACAGAAAGTCACAGTAACTGGATGAACAGAGTGCAAGGTGCTGGCCAGGGGAGGCCAACAAATGTTCCCCAGCCTGTTGTGCAGGAGAGAAGCCTTGCAGACACTGGTGCTCATCTTTCAGCCTAGGACCCCCTTGCATAGGCCTCCCACATGGTTAGGGAGTTTGCATCCTACGGGTTTACTCTGGTCCCTGCACCTGCCCATGAGTAGCTCTGGGCACATGCCACTGTGGCCATCACAACCCTGGTCCCCTCCCACAGAGCTGCACACACCTATAGGCCTAAACTGAGGTCTCAACTGACCCCATTGGCCCACCTGTTCCTGGAGGACAAGTCTTCTGAACCAGCTCAGAAGGAACTTTCATGCCATCGCTTGGAAACCTTGGTGGTGAAATGGAGAGTCAGTATCTGGGGGCCAATGGGCTACCTGCCCTTTGTCCACTCAGAGTTCTCCCTTGGGAAAGGCAGTCCCACTCACCGGACATGGACATAGTGGTCATGCCAGCTCTCACCCTTTGGTACTGGGAATGCCATTTCTCGAGGCACAGGAATGATGGGCAGCTTGGCCTGCCGAGTCCCAGTGACACTGGCAGCTGCAAAAAACAAGGTTACACCTGGGCAAGGGAAGCCTGTCCAACTATCTCTCATAGGCTCAGGTGGGATTCAAGGTTAGGGGCCTACCACCTCTACTCCAGGGCTGCTTTGGCTTCTAGCTACAAGCCAGAGCTCAAAGGCCACATAGCACCAGTACTTTTGTGTGTGTGTGTGTGTGATGAGGTCTCACTTTTGTTGAGGCTAGGCTCAAAATCCTGAGCTCAGGTGACACATCTGCCTCAGGGTCTAAGAGTGCTAGGACTACAGGCATAAGCCATGGCACGAGTTCAGCATCAGCACGTTTTTTTTTTTTTTTGAGACAGAGTCTCATTTTGTCACCCCCAGTACAGTGCTGTGGCACCACAGCTCACAGCAATCTCAAGCTCTTGGGCTTAAGCAATTCTCTTGCCTCAGCCTCCCAAGTAGCTAGGACTAAAGCCCAGCTGCCATAACGCCCGGCTATTTTTTTGGGGGGGACAGGGTCTCACTCTAGCTCAGGCTAGTCTCAAACTAGTGAGCCCAGGCAATCCACCCACCTTGGTCTTTCAGAGTGCTAGGATTACAGGTGTGAGCCACAGAGCCCAGCCAGCACCAGCACTTTCATCAAGTGCCTGCGCTGAGGGAGGAACTGAAAACTGACATGGAGGCCTGGAAGGGGGCACGCTGCAGCTGAGCACAGTGGGTGTGGTGGGGTCCTTACAAGGGTCAAAGCACAGGTCACTGGTGTAGAGGTTTCTGACCAGGAGGCTGGCACACAACCTGATACTCTTGAGGTGGCTGTAGCTGTGGTTCAGGTAGAGCAGGAGGATGTCCTGCAAGTTGAGCTGTAGGAAGGTCCAGCGGGTGCCAGCAGGGGCCACACCTGTCAGGTCTATAGGATGGGAACTCAAGTCAGCACCTACCCTCCTGATAGCCCTCACTTCCATAGCTGTGGCAGCCCCACCAGCTGTCCCCTGAGCCACACAAAAGCCTAACTAGGCCTGCACCGTTGCCCTCTGGGCCCTTGGGCTGTCTTTCCTGGACCATTCACCCCATCTGAATGTCACCTCTCTCAGATGTCCTGGCCTCAAAGACAAAGGGAAACTGAAGCCATGTGGCTGTGGATTTGAACTCTTTGAAGAGACTGGAGAAAGATACCCGGATGACTTGACTGTCCTGTGGGGCAGAGGGACAAAGAGATATAGGATTGAGAGTGCAGGGCCCCATGTAGCCCCTGGCCCAGGCTCTGTACCTCAGTGGACACGTCCAGGTGGATGACAAAATGCTTGCTGCTCAGGGGCCGAAAAAGGACATACAGGTAGCGCCCAGTCAGCCCCAGGGACTGTGTGCTGATCCTGGGGAGCTGGATGTAGCTGCCCGCAGAAATGGAGCCCCGGATGCGATACACAGTGCCCTTCAGGGTCTTGTCCTGGAGAGATGGCAACTCGTGTCTACTGACTGGCCTCAGGGTGCTCAGGGAAAGCACCGACCAGGTGACCCTCAGGTGATGAGGTAAGGTCTTCAGTAGCAAAGAAGAGATACTTGGCCCCTGCCACCAGATCCCCCAGCCCACGCACCGTCACTACAGCCACGTCCCCCTTCTTGGCGGATCGCTTCCACTCGTCCACTCTGAAGTGTCTGAAGATGTTGAGAAATGGCTGCTGCCACGCTGAGGGAAGGGGGCAGCCAGGTGTGAGGCGCCAGGCCAGGAGCTAGACCCTCCGCGGGCCTGGCAGGGGGCCCGTGCGGGCCATGAAGACTCCCGGGCTAGCCTGCGACCCTCCAGCAGAGCTAGGGCCATTGAACCCTGGCCCAGGCGGGGGGGCTCTGACCTGTGGGCCCAGAGAGGGGCTGCTGCGCGTTCTGGCCACCGTCCCCCATACCTCATCCCACCCCAACCCGGCTGGATCCCTGGACCCCAGAACCCCGGAACTCCGCGCGCTATTACCCTGGGCCATGGTGCCGCCCGCCGCTTGTGCTTCCCGCCTCTTCGCCGCGCCCCACGCAGCGCACACAGCTCGGCCCCTAGTAACAGCCGCCTAGCAACGGCGCCACTTCCGCCGTCATGGCGGCGCCCGGGCCTATGTGTCCCAAGGTTTCGGACCCTTGGGGCACCAAACTGCACTCCCAAGCTGAGGGCCAACCCAAGGTTCCGCCAGGGCTCCGCTCTACTGTGACCAGCTGCAGAACAGAGGGGCTTGCTGACATGTATCAGAAGATGCACCCCCATATTTGTAGGGCTGCACTTGGCAGGAGCTCCTCCCCCTATGACTGAGGCCCACTGCTTTCCAGCCCTCTGGAAGCTCCTGGTCAACACCCAGGGCCTCTAGTGTCAGGCAGGATAGGTCACCCTACCCCAGGCAGAGAGCATTGCCATGCCCCATAAGGTGCCCACAGTGGCTGGGCTCCCACTTGTACCAGCAGGTTGCCACATACTCCAAGACCTATGGGACATCTTTGCCCTGTGTCCTGAAGCCTGGTGGAGTCAAACTGGGATTTGACTTCTGAGATCCAGCCCCAGTTCCAGGGGCCTAAGACCCCCATTTCCTGGCATTGTTTAATGTCTCTGGGCCTTGAGGCCAGATGTGGCACCAGTCAATGCCAACTGGAGAGGAAGGCAAGCAGAGTAAGATAAGGCAGAGTGGGGGCCACAGACTTCTAAGCCAGCCAGGGGCCCCAGCACCTGTCTAGAGGGCAGCTGAAGAAGAAGCCCCCAAGAGCAGGTTTAGCTAGGCCCCAGAGTTCCAGACTGGGGACTAGAACAGGATGTGAGAATCCCCCACACACAAAACCTCCCAAGTCAAAGCCACTCTGAAAGGGCAGTTTCTCAACTTTATTAGACTGGAGCTCCTCCCTGCCAGCCCCAGGGGCAAGACCCCAGGCACAGTAGCAGGGTTGAGGTCAAACAGGCTAGACTCCTGGCCCCTGGCATCTTGGGAAAGCTGGGCCAAGGAGACCACAGGTGCAAAAGTCTAAGTGCTGGCACTTCAGGTGTGGCTGGCACCCAGCCAGGCTGCAGTAGGTGGATGGGGCACCAAGATCCTCTTCTGGTAAAGGGTCCACCGAGGCAGCATTCCTTCCCAGGCAGCCACTATGAACAATTGGTGATTCTAGCCAGGAACTGCTGTGCCCACCACTCATCCAGGTCGATAGGCACAAAGTCTGTAGACAGAGCAGAAGGCTAGGCAATGAGGCTGCCTCCCAGACTGGTCAGCCTCTCCTCTCAAGCTGTCTCCAGCAGCCCCTCACATGGACTTCAAGTGTAATAGGTACTGGGGAAAAAGGGATCTGGCTCAAGAGTCTCCTCCCCAATCCCCTGGGGCTATAACCTGGTAGGGGCCCAGGGGCTAGAGGACATTACTTGGGTGGGGAGACAGGGGCTAGGAAGAAATTTCCCAGGGGACAGGGTTGGGGGCTCACGCTGTAGCCGGGGATTGGGGGTCCTCTCCACGTACTGCACAGGCCTCGGCCCATTCTCACCGCCTGGGCCACCATCCAGCTGCTGTTTCACCTGCTGCCAGGCTGTGGGGGTAGGGCACTCAGGCTGAGCCCGGTCTCTGGCACCCCATCCCCCACCCCAGGGCCTGATGGTCATGCTGGATTCCAGCCCAGCACAGGGAACGGGCAGCCTGCTCAATGGTCAGAGACAAATCGGCAGAGAGCCAAGGAAAAAAGCCCAGCCCTCTGGCTACTGGGGTTGAAACTGCAGTGGGAGGAGGACCTGGGGCCATCCCAGGTCCATACTGAGACCCAGTGGCTCTGGCCACACTCTCTGGTCCCCCTCACTACCTTCGGACACAAAGCGGACGTTCTCCTCGTGGGCCAGTGTGTAGGTCTCCTGGGTCCCCTCAAGAGATGGGGACGTGGCAGGGGGCCGCCGGCCGTTCACACGATTGAACACAAGCCTTGGCCCCGGACTGCAGGATGGGGAGGAGACGGACATGATCAGCGCCCATCCCAGTCCTAGGTACTGCCTGGCAGACTTCAGAACCAGCCCCGGGCCACGACAACCATCCCCAGACCAGGCCAGCCTAGGCACTTCCGGAATCTGCAGCAGCCAGGGCCCAGACCTCTCTCCTGCAGGCCCCAAGCTGCCAGCAGCTCAGCTCACACCTGCTGCCCTCAGCCCTGAAGGAGGTGAGTGACAGTTGGATGGAGGACCCACCAAGCGCCCCTCCAAGGACCATGCAGCCCATGCTGCCATCTTCCTCCCACCCTACCCCGCAATCGGCCAGACCTCCAGTAACCCCAATTCTGGCTTCAGCTATCCAACCCCACCCCACCTACTGAGCATAGTTCTTGGCCATTTTCTGGCCCCTTGGAACCTTGTCTGCCCAATGACACTCCCCTCCGTGGAAAATCAGACCCAAACAAGAACAGGGCAACCATTGTTTCTCCCTCCCCCCAGCTGCCCCCTGGTCCCTGGGGATGATCACCACATGCCAGGATGGGTAGTCCTTGAGTGGGGAGAGTGTGCCTGCAACCCCAGCCCACTCCCTGTGGGTCTGAGACAAGGGGCAATGCAAAATGAGAGGGCCCCCCCTACATCACTGCACACAATATCCAGGAGACTACTGGGCCTTTCTCTGCCAGGTGGGCCCAGGGAAGGGATGGGTAACCCTAGCTGGCAGCAGCTGGCCAAACCCTACACAAAGCCCGGGATGGGGGCCATGGAAGAAATGGGGCCCGCACCTACAGCAGGAGGTGGGAGCCGGGAGTCCTGGGCTGCGCCTGCCACTCCACCAGGCACTCGCGGTCCCGGCCGGCCTGCTCGCCTTCCTGGGCTCAGGTGCCCCACCGCCGCTCTGGGTTCCTCCTCAGATGAGAGGGGCACTAAAACAAAGAGGAGTGTCTTGAGGGGCGCAGGGTCCCGCCAGCCCCAGGGCCGGCAGGGTCTTGTGGCCACAGAAAATCTTAACTGTGCAGGTGGAGGTAGGAGTGGGGCAGGGGCTCTTCCCAGACTCATGCACTATCTGTGTTTTCCCATAAACCAGAAGGAATAAGGAAGATCTGTCCACTTGTAAAGACCCCTAGCCTGCAGCCACTCCCACCCCAGAAGGTAAAAAATTCTGGGTAAAGCTAGGAGGCTGGCTATCAACTTTAAAAGAGAAGGAAATAGCAGCCAGGTACTATGAATTGCAAAACCAGTGGGGGTGCACCAAGGCTATGATAGGGTCCCAGTAGACACTCTCCTATCCTGCCCACCCCACCGCCCAGGGCACAGTTACATAAGGCCACTGCTTTCTGGGAGAAAGGACACCAGCCCCAGTGTGTTCCTGTGGACAATGGCTAACCTGTACCCATTCTCAGGCACACTGCCCCACAGGCAACCCCGGCTCATGGTACCAACATGGGTGTCCTCTCCTCACCCTGCTACCACCCACCTGGCCAGCCTAGGAACTGAGGTTTGGAGGCAAGTACCTAGGCTAATGGCAGCACCAGGTTTAATAGTAGTCCTGATGGCAGAGCACTGACCCCCATAGGCCTCTTGGACCTGTCCTTCTGGGCCACAGGCCCAGCCTTTCACAGCTGCCACTGCCCTTTCTCCAGTGTGGGGCTCAGCCCTTCCTGCAATGGTCCCTATTTATCCCCCATTCAACAGTGAGTATTGTCTCAGTTTATCTTTTTCTTTTAGAGATGCAATCTCACTTTCGTTGCCCTTGATAGAGTGTAGTGACATCATAGCTCACAGCAATCTCAAACTCCTGGGCTCAAGTGATCCTCTTGCCTTAGCCTCCCAAGTAGCTGGGACTATAGGCGCCCGCCATAGCACCCGGCATTTTTAGAGACAGGATCTCACTCTTGGCTCAGGCTGGTCTTGAACTCTTGAGTTCAAGCAATCTACCCATCTCAGCCTTCCAGAGTACTAGGATTACAGATGTGAGGCATCATGCCCTGGCCTTTTTTTTATTTTGAGATTGAGTCTCATTCCATCTCCCTGGGTAGAGCACCCAGCATCATAGCTCACAGCAATCTCAAACTCTTGGGCTCAAGTGATCCTCTTGCCTCAACTTCCTGAGCATAGCTGGGACTACAGGCACCCACTACAACACCTGGCTAGTTTTTCTATTTTTAGTAGTGATGAGGTCTCCCTCTTGCTCATGCTGGTCTTGAACTCTTGGCCTCAAGTGATCCCCTAGCCTCAAGGGATTCCCCACCCTCAACCTCCCAGAGTGCTAAGATTACAGGCATTAGCCACCCACCCAGCTCTCTCAGTTTATCTTTTTTTTTGAGACAGTCTCACTATGTTGCCCTGGGTAGAGTGTTATGGTGTCACAGCTCACAGCACCCTCAAATTCTTGAGCTTAACTGATTCTCTTGCCTCAGCCTCCCAAGTAGCTGGGACTACAGGCACCCGCCACAATGCCCGGCTATTTTTTGGTTCTAATTTTCATTGTTTGACAGGCCCGGGCTGGATTCGAACCCACCAGCTCCAGTGTATGTGGCTGGCACCCTAGCCGCTGAGCTACAGGTGCTGAGCCCCCTCAGTTTATTGTTAATGCCTCCCCAGTGTGTCTCCCACCAGGAGGGAGAACTTGAAGAAAGGGCAAAGGAGGTAGATGGGAAGGAGAGGTTTGTAGAGAGTGGCCCTCCTACAAGGAGGTAGAGGGACAGGGCTGCTCCACAGCAGCCACATCTCCCAACCCAGGGGGCACTCAGGAAGTGGGAGGAGGGTGGGTACCACCTAGTGAGCTCCTCTGGAGCACACCCTGCCCACCCATGGCTTCTCACTCCCAGTAAAAAAAGTTAACACCCCATAGGCTCCTACATGTGCTACCTAGCTAGCTAAGGCAGACTTACATGGCTACACCAGGATTGGCCTCCTGGGGGCTTTAAGGGCTTTGACAAGAACACTGAGACCCTTGCCTACTGAGGGCTCCTGCAAGCACACCTCTCCTTCCTGAGATTCCCTCAACCCTACCATAGACTTCCCCTTTCCTCTCCAGCAATGGGACCTGGGAGAGGAAGGTGGGTTTCCCCAGGTAAGAAGATTTCAGGCCCCTCCATGCTTCCTGCCTGGATGACTGTGTGCCTTGGTTTCCTCCCCTGGGAGGCAGGACTGCCAGGGACACTCTGAGGCCCCCACACCTTACTCCCCAGAGCACACCTTGGTCTACTAGGTCACACCTAGTCCCTTACTAGGTTCCTGCAGGAAGCCCCCCACTCCATTGGAGTCTCCAACACCCAACCCCACCCATAGCACCCAACCTCCGCTAGCATCTGAAGCCCATAACCTGAGTGACTGGCAAGGGACAAGCTGAGGGTGACCCAGCAAAACACACCTCCAACTTTAGTTACTCTGAACTCCTGGCCACCCTTGGAGGTTTTCTATCCTCAGCCTCAGCTTGTAAAGTCCCAGTTTCAATGTGCACTCTCTACCTATGTCCTCTCCAGCATGGCCACCAGTACTCTGATTCCCCTTGTGGTGTGCTCCACCATGGCTGGAGCCCAGGTGCCCTTAGGCCTGTGTGGGGTTAGATTAAAGTCCATGGGCCTAGAAAGACATGCTATAAATGAAAACAACAGGGATGGGTTGGGTCAAGGAAGTAGAAGGTTAAGCCTGAGGGGTGTCTAAACTCTAGGTTTTGGTCACATGGAGGTCAAAGTGGTCAGGACGGAACCTCCTGTGATGTCAGGAGGGCATGAGCAGACCTGCTGCTCAGTTAAGGTAAGGTGCAGGCCCCAGAGTCAGCGGGTGTGGAGGGGCTCACAGCCTCAGAGGGTGTGGGGTGGCCAGGCCAGGAGGTAATGTACTCAGTTCTCCCCCACTGAGCTCTGCCGAGCTAGTAGACCTTGAAGGCCGACGCTCTGGGCATCTCTCCACAAACCTTGACCTGGGTGTGCCCCAAAGGGACGCAAGCGCGTAGCCCAAGGTCGCTCAGGACGTCTGTGATACAGGAGCTGGTCGGCGAGTCCCCACCCGTAGGGTCCCTCATGCTGCCAGGAGGGGTCCACACCACTGGGCCCAGTCAGGTGAGGGGGAAGCGCAAAGGGGCGCGCGCCGCCAGCTGCCTAGCGTATCCCGCCTCCTCAGCCCCGCCCCGCCCGAAACATGTGGCTTGGCCTCACCAACCTTTCCCCAAGGTCACCCTTGCTGCGCTGAGGCGGCCTGGAGTGCGGGGAGGGCCGGGCTTGGGCTGGGGCTGCGCGCGTCTCACCTCGACAGGGTCCAGGGTCCCGGCGGCTGCGCGAAGGGCTGCTCCTGCGTGGGTGGCGCGGTGGGCGGCGTGGGTTGCCGGCATTTCAGAAGCTCGCCAAGCCTGCTCTCCACCTGCTGCTGTGTGGGACCTGCAGGCACCGGGAGATCGCATTAATTGCCGCTGCGCTCCTGGGCGCGCGGACCGGGACGATCGCGGCGTCGTGCCCCCGTCCCGCCGTGCCTACCTGTGCGACGCTGCGCGACCAGCTTGCTGGGCCCCTTGGTGAGGGTATACATGGCGCGCCGGCTTCCGCGTGTAGGGGACGCGCCCGTGCTTGCTCGGACACAAGCCCGCAGCCAGCTCCGGCGCGCTCTGCTTGGGGTCGCATTTAACTCGCGGCCGGCGGTGCGGGGAGGGGGCGGGTCCGCTACACGCCCCCAGCCCTTAAAGGGCCCGCACGGTTCCGGCAGACCCGGGGGCACTAGGCGGAGGCGGTGCTCTGGCCCTTTGAAAAATTGGCCCGGGCGGGCGCTGTGAGGCAGGGGTGGAGCCGACAGAAGCCACCGCTCCACCCCACGTGGCCTTAAGCCAAGGTCGGTGAACGCCTTGGGGCCGGGGAAGGCCAGCCGCTGCCTGAGGCCAGGTAAGACTGTGGGCGAGGCTCCCCTGCAGGTGACAGGCGCTGTGACAGCCCCCACGTAAGGGAACAGTTAACCTCCATAATCCCAGGCAGTCGGTAGAGCAGTGGTTTCTGCCCAAGACCCCGCAGGACCAGTGCCCCAGAGACAATGTGTGACCTCCTGGAGCTAGAGGCCCAGAAGCCTGGACTCATGAGGGTAGAGGTAGAAACCCAGGGCTTCCATCTCTCACTGCTCTTTGCCTCAGGGTTCCTTCCTCCCAGCCCAAGGGCTGCTCAGAGACCAGGTCCCAGGAGACCTCTGTGCAGACCTGCCCCTGGCCATCTACAGGGAGAGAGACACAGGTCTCCCCACCACCACACAAAAGTGGGTTTGAGCCTGGGGCTTTGTGGGCATAGCCCAGAGTTCACCCAGTAATGTCCCCACCTGAGGAGACATGCACCAGGCTTAGAGGGTGCTGCCACTGGGGCCTTAGTCCTGTTCTCTTGGCTGTGCCAGCGCCAGGGACTGGGGGTGTCCAGTGACAATAATCATGTCCAGAGGCCAACACAAGGAGCCTCCTCACACCCTGCTGCTCCTCCCTCCTGGGCCTACCCTATGGGCCTGTGTGGCTGCCAAGCCTGCTGGAGACCCTCAGGGAAGCTTCTGATCCAGGAGTAGCCAGACTGGCCCTCCTCTCACTTAGCCCCTTGGCTCTGTATCCTGTCCTCAGCAAGGCTGAAGGACACAGCCCTACCTACCTTCCCCAGCTGCCTCTTCTAAAGGGCTGGGCTAGACCTGTGAGAAGACTAAGGCCTGAGAGGGAAGGGGCTGCCCAGACCCCAGATTAGCCATGTCCAGGGAATCTAGGTCTGAGCATGGGCCCTGGGAAGAACCTTCACTGGCCAAGCTGATTCCTCACTGACTGCCCCCCTCCACTCCCATTGCTCCCCCACCAACCAGAGCATGTCCTTCAGGGCCAGTGTGGTCCCAGTTTGTGCAGCCCAAGGCATGCCCTGGCTTCTCCCAGTGCCCTTGCTTAGGATCACACAGGCCAGCAGCAGACAGGGTGCTGGGGGGATCTTCAACGAGAAGGCGTGTGTTCTAGTGGAAGGATGGGGCAGGACCAGGAAGGTGAGTTAGAAAGGGAGAAGTGGGGAAGGAAGGTCCTGGTGTGGGGATGAGGTGGATGGCTTAGAGCCCAGCAGCACCTGGTCTTTACTTAAAGATGTCAAGCCCAAACATCTAGCCCCACATGCCACATCTGAAGTCAAAGGTTGGACCCAGAAGCCCTCAAAAGGGCTCCCAAAGCCAGGAGTGAAGGGATGATTGCTTGAAGCCAGGATTCAAGGCTGTAGTGAGCTGTGATTGAGCCATTTCACTTCAGACAGAGCAAGACACCATCTCAAAAAAAAAAAAGTGGGCAAAGAAATGTCCTGACAGACCCAAAGGGCAGGGGTGGGTGGTCCCTAAGGTAGCAGGCCCAGTTAAAGGCAGCCCTGGAGGTGGTCTGGGCTCCCCTACTGAGGCCTGGTCAGGCCCATCTTCCCTGGAGTTCAGGGTCTGGGTGTCCTCCTAGTTGAAGAGGAACCCTGCTGGGCTAGGTAGGTGCTCCTCCAGGCCTGCCCCTGACATAGAAAACCTTTGCTGGGGAGGCTCCCAGAGGCAGCACCCAGCAGCACTCCCTGTTGTCAGAGAGATAGCAGGTCCTGGGTGGGCTCAGGACCCAGCAGCAGTAAGAAAGACCTCACAGGGCGGTGCCTGTGGCTCAAGGAGTAGGGCACCGGCCCCATATACCAGAGGTAGTGGGTTCAAACCCAGCCCCAGCCAAAAACTGAAAAAAAAAAAAAAAAGCTGGGTGCTGTGGTGGGCACCTGTAGTCCTAGCTACTTGGGAGGCTGAGGCAAGAGAATTGCTTGAGCCTAAGAGTTAGAGGTTGCTGTGAACTATGATGCCACAGCACTCCACCAAGGGCGACAAAGGAAGCCTCTGCCACATAAAAAAAAACACTTCACAACCCAAGTCAGGCTAATGACAAAGTCCTTTTTTATTCTTTTGAAAAAGGCTCTAATTAAGATACTGAGGTTTTGGGCAGTGCTCAGTGGGTAGGGCACCGGCCACATACTTGGAGGCTGGCTGGTTTGAACCCAGCCTGAGTCAGCTAAACAATGACAACTGCAACAACAACAAAAAAAGCCAGGTGGGGTGGTGCCTGTGGCTCAAGGAGTAGGGCACCAGACCCATATACCGGAGGTGGCTGGTTCAAACCCTGGCCAGGCCAAAAAACTGCAAAAAAAAAAAAAAAAAAGCCAGGTGTTGTGGCGGGCACCTGCACACCCAGCTACTTGAGAGACTGAGGCAAGAGAATCGCTTAAGCCCTAGAGTTGGAGGTTGCTGTGAGCCGTGACACCAGGACCCTCTACCCAGAGTGACAGCTTGAGACTGTCTCCAAAAAAGAAAAATACTGAGATTTTCACCAGTTAGGCTGGCTCACACCTGTAATCCTAGCACTCCAGGAGGCCAAAGCAGGTGGATTGCCTGAGCTCAGGAGTTCAAGACCAGCCACAGCAAGATTGAGACCCCATCTCTACTAAAAATAGAAAAAATAGGGGTGGTGCCTGTGGCTCAAAGCTGGCCCCATATGCCAGAGGTGGCAGGTTCAAACCCAGCGCCGGCCAAAAAAAAAAAAAGAAAAAATAGCTGGGTGTAGTGGCACATCTGTGGTTCCAGTTACTTGGGAGGCTGAGGCAAGAGGATTGCTTGAATCTAAGAGTTTGAGGTTGCTGTGAGCTATGATGCTATAGCACTGTACCCAGAGTGACAAAGTAAGACTGTCTTAAAGAAAAAAAAGGGCTGGGTGCGGTGGCTCACACCTGTAATCCTAGCACTCTGGGAGGCCAAGGCCGGTGGATTTTGCTTGAGCTCACAGGTTCGAGACCAACCTGAGCAAGAGCAAGACTCGCCATTTCTACTAAAAATAGAAAAGTTGAGGCAAGAGGATCGCTTGAGCCCAAGAGTTGGAGGTTGCTGTGAGCTATGATGCCACAGCACTCTACCCAGGGCAACATCTTGAGACTCTTGTCTCCAAAAAAAAAAATTGCCTGCACTAAAAACCAAACCTCCAAGGACCAGCTTCTATAAGGCTCAAGGCTCAGACCCAGCTTCTACTAATGGAGGGGTGAGCAGTGGTCCCCCAGGAAAAGGCTCTGACTGGATGCACCAGCATCTCCCACCTGGTTTCCTAGGAGTGGTTTATCCTTTTCCCAAATCCAAGTACCATGGGTTGAATGGTGGCCCCCAAAAGTCACATCCCCCTGAAACCTCAGAATATGACCTTATTTGGAAAACTCTTTTGCAAATATAGTTAGGCAAGAAGTTTGAAAACACCTTGGATTAGGGTGGTCTTAAATCCTCCTGTCATAATAAGGGAGGTCTGGACACAGAGGTGAGGAGGAGCCTGTCTGAGGACTAAGGAGAGATCCCAGCAATTTGGCCCCTGTAAAGAATCACCTGGGACCCTGGAAGTTGGAAGAAGCTGGAATGATACTCCTGTAGGCCTATGGAGGAGGCTGACACCATTATTATGGAATTCTGGTTTCCAGAATTGTGAAGAAATAAATGTTATTTTAAACCACCAAGTTTTGGGGTAATTTGATATAGCACCCACAGGGGCATGAGAATAGGAAGGGGGCTTGGGAAAGGGCATACAGAGACATGAGTCCCCACTTGGATGAGGGGTCTAGTAAACAGTAGATAGATGGGACTGGACCCTAGGATATTAGTTATACCTAGTTTTTGCCCCTAGATAAGCATGGAGTCGGCCTTCTGGGTGTAGGGAAGGATTGAGGGTGGGGCTTGGCTTCCAGACCTCTAGGTGAGGGTGATGGAGGTACAGTAAAGCACCTCCTATAGGCCATGCTCTGAGAAACTAGCGGCAAGAGGCTCCTGGAGGTGAAAGTACACTTGTCTTCTTAAAGAAAGTACATCCAGGCTTGGCGCCTGTGGCTCAATCGGCTAAGGCGCCAGCCACCTACACCTAAGGTGGTGGGTTCGAATCCCCAGCCCGGACCAGCCAAACAACAATGATGGCTGCAACCAAAAAATGGCCGGGCGTTGTGGCGGGCGCCTGTGGTCCCAGCTACTTGGGAGGCGGAGGCAGAGACTGGCTTGAGCCCAGGAGTTGGAGGTTGCTGTGAGCTGTGATGCCATGGCACTCTACCCAGGGGGATAGCTTGAGGCTCCGTCTCAAAAAAAAAAAAAGAAAGTACATCCACACACCAGGACTGAGTGCCCAGGCCAGAGCCAGAAAGTGTTTGCCATGTGGGCAGTACTAGGAGCTGAGTTCCTCCATAGCACAAACCCAAGATTCATGGATAGCTGGGTACTGTTGATTTTACTGTGTGGATAGACACTCATTTGGGAAAGTGACCTGCACCACAGCACCTTCCATCTGGTGTATAATAAATCTAGGCTGGGTGGGTTGGCTTATACCTGAATCCCAGCACTCTGAGAGGCCCAGCAATTCCTTTAGCTCAGGAGTTCCAGACCAGCCGAGCAAAAGTAAGTCCCTGTCTCTAACCAAAAAAAAAAAAAAAAAAAGGAAGCAGAGGCAGGTGGATTGCTTGAGCTCAGGAGTTAGAGACCAGCCTGAGCAAGAATGAGATCTTGTCTCTGCTAAATATAGAAAAATTAGCTGGGCATTGAGGCAGGTGCCTGTAGTCCCAGCTACCTGAGAGGCTGAAGGCAAGAGGATTGCTTGAGCACAGGAGTTTGAGGTAGAGGCCCATGGCATGCTACCCGGGACAACCAGGTGAGATTCTGTCCAAATAAATATTAAAGAAAAATAAATCTCGGCTCGGCGCCTCTGGCTTAATCGGCTAAGGCACCAGCCACGTACACCTAAGGTGGCGGGTTCGAATCCCCAGCCCAGGCCTACCAAACAACAATGATGGCTGCAACCAAAAAATGGCCGGGCGTTGTGGCGGGCGCCTGTGGTCCCAGCTACTTGGGAGGTGGAGGCAGGAGACTGGCTTGAGCCCAGGAGTTGGAGGTTGCCTTGAGCTGTGATGGCATAGCACTCTACCCAGGGGGATAGCTTGAGGCTCCAAAATAAATAAATAAATCTCTAAGCAGGGTGCCAAGGAGCCACCTTCAGCCTCAGGAGAAACTAACTCTGGTCTCAACAATAGGCCAGGGTCAACAGTCTCTACCACTGCTGCCAGGGAGATGCCACCAGGAGAAGAAGCATCTATGGGACCTTCCAGATACCCCTGGCTCAGCATCCCTAGGGCATCTTGGACCCTCGTCAGTATCTGACACACATCCATGACTTTCCAGAAAATATGTACTCACGTGCTCTCTCTAGCAAAGGCCGCCTCTCAGTCTATCCAGTTTCTGAACAAGAAGTGCAGAGGGCAGGTGTTGGCCAACCCAGTGTCCAGTCCAGAACAATAAATGCAAATGTGGCAGGTATCAACCCTGAGGTCAATACTATTAAACATGATGTCATCTTCTGGGCACTGTGGGCAGCTTCTTTTTTTTTTTTTTTTTTTTTTTTAGACGGAGCCTCAAGCTATCCCCCTGGGTAGAGTGCCATGGCATCACAGCTCATAGCAACCTCCAATTCCTGGGCTCAAGCCAGTCTCCTACCTCTGCCTCCCAAGTAGCTGGGACCACAGGCCCCCGCCACAACGCCCGGCCATGTGGGCAGCTTCTTAAAGCAGCTCCATACAAGAGGGAAGCAGGGAGATCAATCTCGGTCTCCTCTGCTCTGCCCAGGGAATCCTAGGGGACACCTGAGTGCCTACAGGTGCCTAGATCTCAGGTGATCCCAACCTTCCTGACCTGTGACAAACCAGGAGGAAGTTACAAACTAAGAGGAAGTGATTTGCAAGATGAACTAGGTAAGAAAAACTTTGAGATTCAAAGTGAGAAAGCTGAAGCACCCGGTCAGAGCCATCGTGAACCTGGACACAACATGTGCTCAAAGGGCCGCCCAGGGAGTGGAGGAAAAGGGTGCCCCTTTGAGACATAAATCCCAACATGACAACCAGGAGAAACACCCTCGTGCGCACACAAACCGCGGCTTCCCACTTGATTTCAGGGTCCATCGACCCCTCACGCTATCCGTGGACCCTGGCGCCCCTCATCTCACTGTCACAGAAAAACGTGCTTCCCGCATGGAGGCCTTCTGCAGAAGGCCGGGCGCACACCCCGGCCCCAACATCCCACTGCCTGGAACACCCCGCCCACCGCCCGGTTGTCCCTAGCCTTCCACAGAGGTCCCGCCCACCCCTCTCTAGGGCCCAGCCTTCACCTCCCCCGGAGCCCTGGGCCCCAGCCCCGCCCCGCAGCCCTTCTCCTCCTCCAAAGACACCTGCCTCTTACTCCAGGGAGACTCTAGCCCCACCTCGCTGCCTCTCCGCTTCCTCGGCCCGGGCCTTAGCACCTACCCTGGAAACACGCCCTCCTACCCTGGAGGGACTCCAGGTCCGCCCCTCAGCCCTTGCCCTTCTCCGGGGACACCCCCCTCCTACCCTATAGAAACCCAGCCCCGCTCCGGACCCCGTCCTCCTCAGCTTCCGAACGTCTACCATGTCCATGGAGCAGGTCTGATTCGAAGCCTTAGATAAAACCGCGTCCCTCATTCCCATCTCTCCCCTCAGTCGCGGGGGTGCCGGGGACACTCGCGAGACCCTGTGGCTACGCTGAGTCCACCCTCCCGCTTTGCTGCCGGCTCTGCCCACTAAACCCAGGGTTTCTACGGTTGCGGACCGCACTTGCACCATGGTGTTCCTGCAGGGTGGTGGGGCGATCACGTCACAATTTCCTAACCCTCTTGGGCGCTTCTGGTAGCAACAGCGCCGCTGGTGTAGTGGTATCATGCAAGATTCCCATTCTTGCGACCCGGGTTCGATTCCCGGGCGGCGCATTTGCTTTTTAACCCATCTCACTCAGGATGCGGGCGGCGCATTTGCTTTTTAACCCATCTCACTCAGGATGGAGGAAAAAACCCGAAACAACAAGAAAATGCCCATTCTGGTGGGTGCAGCGCGAACGAGATCAACATTTCAGATAGTGGAAAATCCTATGAAAACACTGGCACGGCCTTGGGCGACGGAGTGTTTGAGCTGAGAACCGTCTGAGCAACAGCAGCCCGAGCTCGCCACCCAGCACCCGGACCGGGGAGTTCCAGCCGCTGTAGGTCCTTTAGCGGGTGGCTCGCGTCTTCCTGGGAGTTGTAGTCCCTCTGCCTGCGAGTACCAACCAACAGCTCCCGACGTGCCCCGCGCCAGTTTGACGCCACAACTCCGACGCGCCCCGCGCCGGGTCGGAGGTGAGGTGGATGGTGCGGCAGCGATGCTGGTGGCAGCGTCCGCTGAGCGAAACAAGGAGCCCATCCTAAGCGTGCTGCGGCAGTACGTGGACTCAGCCCAGCACGGCTTCCGTGTGCTCGAAGTGGCTTCGGGCTCCGGCCAGCACGCGGCCTACTTCGCGCAGGCCTTCCCTCATGCCGAGTGGCAGCCGTCTGACGTGGACCAGCGCTGCCTGGACAGGTGCGGCCGGGGCAGGGTTGTGCCCGGAGAGCTGCCATTCCGGCCCTGCTCTGCCTGCGGCCCCTCCCCTAACAGCCCTGGAAAGAGAGAGCCCCTGGATATGCGTCCGGAATAATGCGAGCCCAGGGCGCCATGGGACGCGTGGGCCTCCGCGCAGCTGGGCAGGCCTCAGCCGCACGGGACCCTGATGTGTGAAAGTGGGAGGTCTTGGGGGTCAGGCAGAACTGGGCGCCCAGCCGGCTGCTGCGGTGCGGCGCCAGGGCCCTGCTGAGAGAAGGACTGCGGGATATCAGAAAGACCATACCCCAATGTGCGCTCCCTTCCCGCAGCATTTTGGCCACCGCTCAAGCCCAGGGGTTGTCCAACGTGAAGGCCCCGCTGTATCTAGACGTGACCTGGCATTGGGAACAGTGGGGCGGGATCCTGCCGCAGTCGCTGGACCTGCTGCTCTGCATCAACATGATGCACATCAGTCCCCTAAAGTGCACGGAGGTTTGTTGGGGAAGTTGGGTGAGGCTGTCCTCTGGCCCACCGCACCCCTCACTCTGCACTAGCTGGGACTCTGGGTGCCAGACTCACCTCGGGTTCCTGTAGGGAATGGGGAAGGAACCTCACTGCTGTCCTTCCTCCCCCTTCCAGGGGCTCTTCAGAGCAGCAGGACACTTGCTCAAACCCAAGGCTCTGCTCATTACTTACGGGGTGAGTGGTTCTACCAAAGACAGGGCCTCACCCCGGTGGTCTCAGCTGCCTCCTGGCCCCCTACCCTGTTCCCAATGGCCCTGCTCCTTTCTGGTTTGCCTGGCTCCCAGCTGAGCTCTGGCCAGCTACTGGCACAACCTTCCTGCCCCTCCTCAGGGACCCTCTCATGGCAGTCTGTCACCAGCATTTAAACATACCCAGGCCCTCCTCGTCAGTCTTTCCCTACCCTCTTGGTTGTCCCCATGGGACAGGGAAGGGAGTATTGCTTTTTCATTCTCTGGGCCCCAGCCTGCAAGTCTATCCCTAGGACCACTGGGAAGTGGCTGACCCCCATCCAGTGGCTGTGTCCTCCATCCTCATAGCCGTATGCTGTCAACGGGAAGATCTCTCCACAGAGCAATGTGGACTTTGACCTGACCCTCAGATGCAGGTCAGAGTTGGGTGGGAGGGGGCCTGGTTGGGAGACCAGGTGGGCTGAACATCCCCCAAGCCATGATCTCTCTTCCCCCTGCAGGAATCCAGAGTGGGGGCTTCGGGACACAGCCCTCCTGGGGGACTTGGGCCAGGCCAGTGGCCTACTCCTGGAGAGGATGGTAGGTGGGGAGAGATGGGGGTACAGGTGGCCTCCCTGGGGTCCAAGGGCCACTCCTCCAACAAAGCATTTCTCTAGGTGGACATGCCTGCCAACAACAAGTGCTTGATTTTCCGGAAGAAGTAACCCCACTCCATCCAGCTTACCTGCATCCCAGCCAAAGGCTCTTTTGGCCACAAACCAACACCACCAGGCTTTGGTGCCAGCCCCATCCAGTCTGGCCTCTTGGCTGGCAGCTGGTAGGCTGTCCAGAATAAAGTATTTTCTGCTGCCCTCTTGCTGGTGTCCACCATGTTGCCTCCTGGGAGCACCTTGTTGGGGGTAGTTGGCAGGAGGGATCAGGGGTTAGGGGCATCCTGGGCTTTGCTACTAGAGCTCAGATAGTGGAGGGAGAACCCAGGGACAGTTGCTGTCCTGGAGGGATTGTTTTGGTGACACAGGGAGTCCCCTGTAGTGAGCTGTTGCTTCCTGGTGATCTTGTACCAGAGCCGAAGCCCTACTTAGTGACAAGTCCTCAGCTAGAAAACAGGCTGGTGGGGTGGAGGCATCTACAAGGATCAGGATCCTCAGACCAGTACCAGTATGCCAAGAGGTTGTGGTAGGAGGAAGGCTTTTTTTATTAAGCAGGGCAGGAGAGCAGGAGTGGACATGCAGGAGTGGCTAGTCCTGGAAGCGGTTAAGCAGTGCACAGGCCTTCTTCTCAAGGAGCTCTGAGATCTTCTTAACACGCTTCTCACTGGCAGCACGGATGTAACTGCCCGAGTCCAGCACAGCCACGCCATCACGCACCTCACCCATGATGACCAGTGGCCCATCACCTACTGTCACATTGGGGCAGGGGCAGGCCCAGTCCATGCCTCTTAGTGTCACCTCCAGGTACTTGGTGCCCAAGAACTTGAGACCCATCTTGTCATCCTTGAGTACATCGTCCAAGGCCACACGGGCAATGCCGCCACCAGCAGCTTCAGGCTCCTCCAGCACCTCAGTGAGCCGCCCCACTATGGCAAAGTCACTGCGGCACAGGCTGGAAGCCAGCTTGCTCCGGAAGCGGCAGGTGCGGCAGGGGGGTGTGCGGGGCACAGGGCAGGCATCTTCACAGCTCTCACGGCTCTCAAAGTTGTTGCTGTTGCCCTCACAGCCACTGTACACAAAAGGGTGGCACTGCTGCAGCAGTGGGCTATAGGCCCAGCGCGGCTCCCAACCCTGGCAGGGGCCCTGCACGACAGGCAGCACACAGGCATCTCCGGGGCCGTGGGTACAGGCCTGCTGGCATGCCTCATATGTTTCAAAGCCCCGGGCAGCGCCATCACAGCCAGGGACCGGGAAGGTCATACAACCGCCCCGCTGAGGGTCAAAGTGCCAGAGGACATGGTAAATGTTGGTGGGGTTAGTGCAGGCCTGCGTGTCTGGCAGGCACTCAGCTGGGGCTGGGATGCTGGGGCCCCTGCTCCTGGCTGGCTCCCGCTGGACTACAGAGAGTGGGAAGTCAGCCCGCAGCAGGCCGGCCGCATTGCGCGCAGTGCAGGTGTACAGGCCAGCATCCTCAGGCCGGGCGTTGTAGAGCACCAGCTGCCCTATGCTGGTGACCACCACATTGCCATACATCTGGTCTGGGCGCATGATCAAGTTCTCCCGCTGGTGGCTCTGCTTTTCCCAAGTCACGGCAGGTGGTGGGCGACCGCTGACATCGCAGTGAAGGCTGGCAGTGCCCCCCACCTGCACTGCCTGTGGGGAGGGGCTACTGTACAGGGCAGGTGGGACAGGGGCAACACCAGGTGTTGGGCGGGCAGTGGTTTCAGGTGGCCCTGGGCTGCTGGGTGGCCAGCTGAGGACATGCTTGCAGGGCACAACGTGGAGGTGAAGACCACGCAGGCAGGCCTCAGCATCCATGTAACAGCGGTTGTAGTAGGTGAGGCCATCTGAGGCACAGGTGAAGCTGGGCTCCTTCTCACAACGATCTCGGCAGCGGCACACAGGCTGCCCATCCCAGATGTCACAATCGGAACCCTGCTGTGGGCACACAAAGCCTTCGCAGGAGGCCGTGATGGCAGGTGCAGCTGGGCCCCCATCAGGGAAGCGAGCTGCTACACAGCTCTGCAGCCCGCACACGTTGGTGCAGCACTTCTCAGCAGCTGCACAGTCCTAGGGAGTGGGGGGCACTTCAGCAGGAGCCCTAGCACCTTCCCAGCTCTCCCCCAGGGGTATCTACCCCTGCATCAGGGCAGGGGTGAGCCCCCTGCTATGTGGTTAGAGCCAATGACTACCTCGCCCTGAGCCTCAGTTTCCTCTCTGAAAAGCTGAGGAAGTTCCCTCCATCCGGCATGACCAGCTACTGTGCCACAGGTCATCTCCTGTAACCTCACTAAGTCCTCAGACAGCCCCAGGTGATTGCATTATGTCCATCACAGCCATGAGGACACTGAGGGCCAGCAAGGGTGTGCCGTGTTTGCCTACCACTCAGACAGTGCAGCCTCACTGCTCTGGCCTCACAGACTGCTGGCCCTGCCTGCTCTTGGAGGTCAGCATCTGCTGGTTTAGGCCAGGGCAGTGCTGTGTGAGGGTAGGTCTGCCAGCCTGGTCAGAGGCCTGTGTCTATGCTGCTCTTCGAAGAACAAATGGTGTCCAGCGTGGAAGGGGTGAGTGTGGTGAGCAAGAGATAGCTGAGGGAGCAGGTAATAGGCTCTTGCTCTTCAGACAACTGAGGGCAAATGTCCCCTGGGATCCTCCTGCAAAAAGGGGGTGGGGGAGAACAGCCCAACAGCCCAGCAGCCTAGCTGAAAAGTTTGGCAAGCCCAAGAATAAAGCAGACTTAGGGTTGGGGTCACCTCAGAGAAAAGGGCTAGGGGTCTGGACTTCCCCAGGCTGGCCATGTCCAAGCCCCAACACTCCCAGCCCCTACCATGCTCACCTGGTCCTGGCTGCATGCACGCTCGCAGGTGCTCTGGGCATCCACCCACAGATGGGGGCTGAGCTGGTTGGGGCACACACCCGGGTGGTTCCCAGGCTCTGGTAGCAGGCTGGCCCCTGAGGTCAGCCCCAAGAGGAAGAGAGGCAGGAGCAGCCGTGGGGTGGGCATGGGGGCCGCTGGGCCAGGGGATGTGGGGGGCTGTGGCTACCAGCCACTGTGTAGGCCCCACGAAGTGCAGCCCCCACAGGCATCCACCCTCCGGCCACTCTCTGGGCACCCTTCTGGCCCCTGGGGCTGAAGCCCACACAGATGCTTGTCCCAGTGCCCAGACAGGTGAGTTCCAGGGTCTCTCTCTGCTCAGAGTCAGTCCACGTGGCCTGGTCCTGCTGTTCCAACCAGTGTGTGGCGGCTTCTAGGCCCTGGTCAGGGCAGGACAGGGATGGGGAGGGGCAGAGGACTAGGGAGGGGCCAGAGGCCCAGGAGCACAGAGCCACTGGCCAAGAGGGTCACTGTGGGGCGGAGAGGGGTGTGGAGGGGACGCTGTAACCTGAGCCCCTCCCTCTACACCAGGCTCTAGGAGGAAGGGCCAGCTGGGGTCAAAGTCTTCTTGAGGACCCTCCCCTACAGCTCAGGAGGGAGGGGGCAGGGCTGGCAGATCTCAGCTTTTATTCCTGACCTCTGGGGACCCCCTCAGGCTCCCATGCAGTGGGGGTGGACAGGCACAGGCTCCTCATCCCACCACCAGCTGAGGCAGGTCTAGGCTGGCAAGTGTTATCTATGAGACCAGGTGAGCCATGGGGAATCCACACATAGCCCAGCAGATGGTGGCAGGGGGCTCTGTTCTCTTTCTGGGGAAGATTCTACAACCTTCTCCATGACCCTGATGGGTTACATGTAACACTGAGTCTTGGGGTTGAACTTCCTCTCCTGGGTTGATGCCTTTGCACATGGCCTGCCCCTCCTCTGCTGACTGTGGGTGGGGGAGCTTGACAAAGAACACATTGCATTCCCAGAGATCCCCTCACCCCTCAAACTGGGGCTCCTGAAACTGAGGACTCTGTACCCTCTGGGCCCTCCCTCAATGGGCAAAGGCATGTACAGAAAAGTGAGGCCTCACTGCTGCCCACAGGGACAGTCCATATGTTCACTGACCACATGAATGGATCCATCACACAGGCTGCCTAGCCCTGGATGGCTCATGTGGAACTGTACCCTGAAAAGAGAGTGTCCTGGAAGTTGCTCCCAGAGAGAGTGTCCTGGAAGTTGCTCCCAGAACACAGATGCCCTGGTGATCTCTCCCTGCCCCCAACTGGCTTCCAGCAGGAGCAAGCATCCCCCTCCAGCCCAGCTGCAGAGGCCCCTCCTAGTGTGGGGGGAGGGCAGGGGCTGGCCTAGCTCTGCTGAGATCACACAGAGGCAGCAGGACAAAGGGCCACCCAGAATCTACCCTTCCAAACCCTTCTAGGGGTGTGGGGCCCCAAGGAATGATGTTCTTGGAAGACAGGATGGAAAATGTCCCTATTACCCTGCATCTGACCTTCTGTTCCAACAGCCAGGATAATGAGCCTGGTCTAGTCAGAGGGCTACCAGGCGCCATGGTCCCTGTCCAACAAAGGAGCCAGGGCTGAGGAGGCCCCTGATAATGTGAGGATGAGAGCAGCTGGGCCAGACCTTGGCCATGGCTCCCTGCAGGTAGCAGGGCGGGTGCTCCGGATAGCCTGGCAACCAGGGAGGAGCCGTTGAAGCCAGAGGTTATAGTCCTAAGTGTGCTGGTCCACCTCGGCTCTGGCAGCTGGCAGCCCCATCCCCTGCACATCCTGTCAGTACACAGCTTTTCCCACTGAGGGTGCCAACCCTGGGTCCTGGCTCTTGGGGGTTCTTGAAGCTGTGGTAAGCTGTGGGAGACAGTCCACACTCAGGCATCTGCTGCTGGGGGCCTTGGGTTAGGGAGGGCTTAGCATAGGGTGACTGCCCATTGCTGGCCCAGCTGGTCTCACTGTGAAACATGGTGTGGACTGTAGCCAGGCCTGGACATCCTGCCCATCCACAGCCCTCACTGGGTCACTTTGGCAGGTGCAAGGCAGTGCTGGCCTGGCCTTACTCCACCTTTACCCGCCACTGGCCAGACAAAATGAGACTAATATACACAAAACATGGCGATCACAGCTGAATTACATTTACTGTACAAAGAACTAAGAACAGTTCAGAAAGAACCCAGGAATGGTACAAGTGTCAAACAGCAGCAAGGTAGTGTTGATACCATGAATGCAAGACCACCCAGGTCCTCAAAGTCCCTGTGATTCTGTTCATAATTCCAAAGAAAGGGGCCCTGTGGCAGCAAAAGATAAATGGGGCCAGGAGAGGGTAAGATGGTTGGGCCAAACTGTCTCTGCCTAACCCTACTGGTGGTCAGGACTAGGGTCCCTGGGAGCTGTTGCAGGGGCCACCTGGCCAGGCTCCCTAGTTCATCTGGTAGTTCATGGAGGCCATGGCCCTGTGTCTTCATGTCTGCCCTGGTGACACTCACCACAAGACTGTCTCTGAAACATGCACTGAGGAGAACCCTGGTGAGAGGGGCCATGGCCCAGGAAGGGCTCCTTCTGCACATTGGCCCTGCCTGTGGCTGGGGAGCCCAAGGGCAGGAGGTAGAGCTGAGCACCAGTGCAACCCTCAGTGGGGTCACCAGGCCAGACTGGGCCGATGTAGTGGGGGAAGGAGAGTAATCACAGGTGACTACACCCTCAGGCCACTAGGGCTGGAGCAGCTGTGAAGGAATGGTCAATGGCTTTCAGAGGAAAAGCCGCCTCCAGGCTGGGGGTCCTTGCAGAGAACTATAGCACCCAGCACTGCAGCACATGGCATGAACAAGGCCACTGTTCCGCGGGTGTCATTAAGAAATAGATCAGAGTGGTTTCAGTGACATGTGACCTCATGGGCAGAAGGGCAGCGACAGGTAAGCAGCAGCTAAGGGGACATATCTGAGGTCAGTGAAAAGAAGCTGCCAAGAACAGAAGGCTGAATGGAGATGCCCAGGGGTCCAGACACCACACCAGGCCCATAGGCCACAGCCCCATCAAGTATTTACAGGTCTACAGATAGGTCTGCATCTTCAAGTTAGAAAGAAAGATGCTGTTCTGGGTTTTGTGTAGTAAATGTCACCAAAGGTGTCAAATGATAGCAAGAAGCTTCTCAGCCCCTGTGTGAGGGTCCTCTGAAGTGACAAGGTGGGGGCTCCTGAGTGTAACCTCTACCTCCCCTCTTCAGTGATTTACCTAGGCTCCTATGCATAGGGATGATACCCAGAAAGCTGGTAAAGTCACCCCTACCCTGCCACCAGAGCTCCCAGAGCTGCACATGCCCCATCTGTTTCCCACTGGTTTCTGAGCAGCCCCAGCCCCAAGAGTTCAGAGGAGGATTCTGGCTGTGATGGCTGACTCCCCTGTCACTGCCTCAAATCTCCTCTTGCCCAAGCCCAGTCAAACTCATCCCCTGGCTGACATAACCACAAAGAGGCAAGCTTGCCATGTGGCTGTATAAGAATTCCCTCCCCTAAAAATGTACAAAACAGGTGAAATGTTCTCAATATAAATAAAACAAAGGTGAGCCAGGTTCCATCCTGGCCTGGGCCCAGGTAGCCAAGGAGTCCTGGGTTTGTTTCGGACAGATCCTGTAGCACCAGCAGCCCCACTGCTCCACATGCCCACTGAGCATGCTCTCTCTGTGCACCTCCTCCTGCACCTAGCTCAGGTAGGGAGGAAAACCCAGGCTTCCTGGGCAGAGCTGTGTGGCTACGTCTTCCCTGCATGCAGCACTGGCCCAGTGTCCAGCCAGGAGCATCTGCCCGCAAGCCCTCCAAGTCTGTACAGGGCAGTAAGGCTGGCTCTGCTAGGAGATCTTGCAGTTGCTCCTGGAGCAGTTCTGGGGTGGGCTCTGTGGGGGGCGGATGGACTTGGACCTCTTGAGGCTGTTGCCCTTGCTGCTGCCACCCCCAGCCCCACTGGCCAGGGAGTAGGAGCGCCCATGCATCATGACAGCGTTCATGCCGTTGGCCATGGAGAAGGACTTGAGGTGGCTCTTGATGGTGACTGGCAGTGGGAGCTTGTCGATGAGGTGCACAGGGGTGCAGGAGACGATGGCGCGGCAGCAGAGGTCCTGCAGGCTGAACACTGGGGGTGGGCAGAGGGGTCAGCCCATGGGAAGGGGCTGGGCAAGGCGGGGAAGCCCCAGGCAGGGAGATCAGGGTGAGTGGCCTTTTACCACCACACAAACAGGGACGCCTAGCTGGGGAGGTCTCAAAAGTCCTTGGAAGGGTCCCTGGATACTTTTCTTCTGCTTTTTTTTTTTTTGAGACAGAGTCTCCAACTGTCACTCTGGGTAGAGTGCCATGGTGTCACAGCTCACAGCAATCTCCAACTCTTGGGCTTAAGTGATTCTCTTGCCTCAGCCTCCCAAGTAGCTGGGACTATAGGCGCCTGCGATAACACCTGGCTTTTTTTTTTTTTTGGTTGTAGTTGTCCTTGTTTGGCAGGCCCAGGCTGGACTTCAACCTGCCAGCTCTGGTGTATGTGGTGGCTGGCGCCCTAGCCACTGAGCTACAGGTGCCCAGCATTTTTTTTTTGAAAGTGTCTCACTCTTACCCTGGGTAGAATGCCACCATGACATCAGAGCTCACAGCAACCTCAAACTCCTAGGTTCAAGCCATCCTCCTGCCTCAGCCTCTCATGTAGCTGAGACTATAGGTACCCACCACAATGCCTGGCTAGTTTTTCTATTTTTAGTAGAAATGGGGTTTTGCTCTTGATCAGGGTGGTCTTGAACTCCTGAGCTCAGGCAATCCACCCACCTCTGCTTTCCAGAGTGCTAGGCTACTTCTCCTGCCTTCTACCCTAAAGCCATGCACACTGGGGAGTGCCTGGGGAAGGGACTCACTTCCAGAAGCCAGCTCTGCCCAGCCCCTGGCTCAGAACCTGAAGCTCCTGACAACCCTAGGAACTTCCTGGAGCAAGTAGGTATGTAGATAGCTTTTCAGGCTGAGATGCTCTGGCAGTCACTAGTTTTGGCTGGATTTTAACTCAATCAAGCTAAAGTCTGCCAAGTGTGGAAGAGGTGCTCCATAAGGGCTGGGGAGCCAGGTTCTGCCAGCCCAGAGAACAACCAGGCTCTATATGGTTCCCCTTAAGAAAGTAGGGAGGAGCTAGGCGTGGCGGCTCACGCCTATAATCCCAGCATTCTGGGAGGCCAAGGCAGGTGGATTGCTTGAGCTCAGGAGTTTGAGACCAGCCTGAGTAAAAGCAAGACCCCATCTGTACTAAAAATAGAAAAATTAGCTGGGTGTGGTTGCTGTAAGCTATGACACCATAGCACTTTAGACAGGGCCACAGAGAGAGACTCTTGTTTCAAAAAAAAGAAAAAGGAGGGAGGGAGGGGTGCCTGGGGGAACTTAATCTTTTTTTTTTTTTGCAGTATTTTTTGGCCAGGGCTGGGTTTGAACATGCCACCTCCGGCATATGGGGCCAGTGCCCTACTCCTTTGAGCCATAGGCACCTCCCCTGGGGAGCTTAATCTTTTTTTTTTTTTTGAGACGGAGCCTCAAGCTATCCCCCTGGGTAGAGTGCCATGGCATCACAGCTCATAGCAACCTCCAACTCCTGGGCTCAAGCGAGTCTCCTGCCTCCGCCTCCCAAGTAGCTGGGACCACA
>CAUYQV010017970.1:0-75663 GCA_963574575.1 Galagoides demidoff
GCGGGGGTTACACGTTGGGAGCATATATCCGGGCCCAACCCAAAAGCTGCTCGCCAGATGTGTGCATTCTGCCTGCCACACATCCAGGAGCACCCCCCCCCCCCCCCGCCACACATAAACTTGAGTTCACAGCAAGCAGGAAAATCAATCAGAGGAAGGCCAAAGCCTAACCTGGGAAATCCCTCTGGTCTCCGCTTAATATTTCTGTACTTTTCCTTTCCCTTTAATCAGACTTTGATGAATCCAGCTAACTTTGCCACACCACTCACTGCTCACTATTCATTCAGTCAAGGGAGGGGTCATAACGTTCCTTAGCTCTTGTATTTCTCAAACAGACTCTAGCATTGTTAATTATACCTGTAACTTGACAAATGGACCCTCATATCCATCTGAAACCTATTAGAAATAAAGGGCTTCAAGAATAACCTCTGGTCTCTTCTGAAAGTCTGCAAAATTGTGTGCACGTGTATGTGCACACACATGCATTTGTCTCTATGTGTACACGCTCTCAGGCTCCGTGTCAGGACTGGTGTGCATGGAATCCACCCCATCGCCCATTTTATTACTGTTTGCACATCTGGAGCAGTGCGGCTGTGAAGGCCTCAGTGTCTGCAGCAGCTCCGGCAATTAGCTCTGAATGAAACAGTCATAAATAGTAATTAGCCATTCCCTCAGTCATGTCCCAAAGCCTTTAAAAAAAATCCTCAGAGAAATCAATGCATTCTTTTCTAAAGACCTATTATAAGCGCACCACCCACTCCAACCACCATTTCAGAGAGGCGCAGAGCAAGAGTCGCATTCCAGCCGCTCCCCAGATAGCTGGAGCACTGGCTCCTGACAGGGGGGCCCAGGGGGAAGGAAAGGAGGCAGAGCGAGAAGGGCAGACAACCCAACCTCAGGGAAAGGTGTTCCATGGCTGAGGATCGCAGAATATTCAACGCAAGGGGACGCTGGGACAGGGTCCTGATTAGCACAGAACTACCTCCTACCATGGCCTGGCTTCAGCCTCAATAGTGAAATGCTGTAGGACATTACCTCTGCCTCAGTTTCACCTGGGAGACACTGTAGGCCAACCTCATTAATTCTTCCTGCACTCATTGGTGAGCTCTGTCCGCCTTCAAAATGAAGCCAGTGATTTCACATCACTCCTTCGGTGGGGATGTGACAACAGAGAACCTGGCACAAGGTCTTATATTAATTAGGCCCCATCTCCCTTCCACAAAACGGGACTCTGAGGCCTTGCCAGGCACATCTACATGTCTATTAGGGAGTTTTCCATAGTGACAATTAAGCCTTGTCATCCAATAAACAGACACAGTCCATTCTGTGATGTGCTGAGTAGCCTTGATGGGATCATTCTAATTCACACAGTCAGAGGTCTGGAATGGGCCTTGAAAGCTTATCTGGCTTATTCCCTTGGCTTCAGTTATGTCTTTTCTATTCCATTTCAAACAGATTTATGGACAGCAAAATCCTGAGCTCAGCCTTTTGGTATCAACCATCTAGACCCTGGTCTAATCATTCACCCGGTATTTAATCAGAGTGTTCTCGGAAACATGGTCCAGGCATTACCAGTGGCCTGAACAATGACTGGCTGTGTTTCTTCAGTTTCTGAGGTGCTAGCCTGGTGCGGAGCTTAGAGATGTAGAGGTAAGCATCTTTCCAGCCTGCCTCCCACCTTAGACCGTTAGTTCTCCAGCTAGCTGGCCTGCAGTGCTCTTTATATCCTGAACACATATTTTCTGTATGTCCCTCCATGCGTGCACACACACACACACACACACCTTTTTAACAATGCCGTCTGCACTTGACCTGCTCCATTCTTCTAGAGGCAGCCTGATGTATGACAGAGAGTGAAGTCAGACATTTGACCTTGTCGTGTTTGAGATGTGTGAACTTGTAACTGCTCCTCCGTCCCTCTCAGTGAGGAGTTCTCAGCCCTGGCTGCTCATTAATATCACCTGAAAGGTTGAAGCAGTTATAACCACAAGTATCACAACCACTACTACTTTTCATCACTCCACACAGGCCCTTGCATTTTCAAGAGAGAATGGGCCTACAGACAGCCCTTTCTTTTAATAAAATGCCTACAATAAAAACACAACTGCAAAGCACTTTCACTTAAAAAAAATTAAAAATAAATATGCTCAGACCCTGCTGAAGACTCCTGAAATCACCACCTCTAGGTATGGGGTCCTGGTGTAGGTACTTTTAAAAAGTATTTCCTATGGTTCTCTGCCAATGTGTGTTTCAGGTCCAGCTCATAATTTGAAACCTCAGTAATCATAATACTAATGACCTTCCCTACGGGGTCACTGTGAATTTTTAACTCTACAACATGGATAAAATGTCTGGAACATATTAAATACAGTAGAACCTTTATAGTTGACCACCTCCTTAAGTTACCCTAATTTTCATAGACCAGACATATACCACATGTACATATCAGAACAGTAGGCCTAGTCCCTTATTTTGACAGCCTCCATATGTGGACCAGCTTGTTACAGTCCCTTGGGTGGTCAACTTACAGAGGTTCTAGTGTAATGTTCAATTAACTATGTCTAGTGTAGTGTTCAATTAACTATGATTATGTTATTACCATCCACTTTGCTTCTGATGCATTTTATCCAACGCTCTCTGGAAGCTCTTTCACAGTACGAGGTAAATAGCCAGTGTGCTCAGTTTGATTCTGATCTCCTTAGTGTGCCTCTGTCTGCTTAGCACTAGGTCAGTATCTTAGCATAGGAGAGCTTCAGCATCACAAATGACCATTCTTCCACCTTTGCTCTGAATATCCAAACCAATCCATACTTCAAGGTCTGTGTCAAATTCTCACTTCTCCCCTTTGCAAACTCTTTCCCATCAGATCTCAGAGCTCTTGCGATATAGATCACTCATCTCACAAGTACTTATAACTGACCTTGCAATAGCCCTTCTTTCATGATCTTATGTTATTTTAATTGATTGGTCATCTTTTGTTTATATCCAAATAGGCATGATATTTTTACCTGCTTTTATATCACTTGCAGAGCCTAACATGATATACCATATATAATATGCAATAAAATCCTATAGCAAAAGTCACAGAATTTGGGGACACAGGTTCTAGTTCCAGTGCTCTTACTACCTAACTTGAGACCTTGAGCAATCAATTCCCCATTCTGGTTTTCAGGTGCTATAAAGGCGAGGGTTCTACACTCATCTGAAAGTAGCTTTCAGCTTTTACATTTTATATTTGTGCTGCTAAGATTTTTAAATGTAAGCGTGCAAAGTAATAGACATGGAGAACTTCCCATTAGATACCACTATTCCCTTGAAACTGGGTGATAGAATTATGCAAAAGTAAGAATTTGGGGAAAGAAGAAAAATCAAGTATGGACAAGGAAAACAAAGAGTTTGAGATGAAGCCTCATTTGTGGGTCTCTACTGCCCTCCTCAGAGAAAAGGATGGCACTGGGCCTGCAGGCACACAATGGGGAGGGAGAAAGAAGCCTTTCCTGCAGCCAAGATTTCCAGAGCAAGCCTTTTCTAGGAAAACAAGCTTCAGTGTGGGTCAAGTGAACTATTTCTGAGATAACAAAATGTTTCTGTGAGCAGTCACATGTACTAATTTGAAAGCTAATCAAATCATCTTGATAATTATTCAAACCAACATTGATGAAGCAATTGCTATGCCCCAGTCAAAAGTAAAAGAGATTCTGTTTGGGGACATTATGAAAGCAGCTTATTTCTAACCATTAAATAAGCCACCCACTTCCCTATCTACCGGACTCTTCTGATAAGTGTTTTAAGGTTTTTGTAAAAGCCACCATTGTCTCGACATATTTCACTGGGTTGTTTAAGGCCCTCCTTGATGGAAGGCTGCTTAGAGGTGGTATTTTCTCCCTCTGAGGCTCCCTTTCTCTCCCACCACACAAGAGAAAGCCAGGCCCTGTCTTCTCTCTTGCTTTTGCACCTGCCACACCCTTTAAGCATATTTACTTCTCACCTGACCTCTCTGCACAAATATACGTTATTTACAAAGGTCCTCCTTCAAAATCAATACCCTCTGAAACCTTCCCACCTTTGCTATCAAAATTGATCTTTGGAGATATTCAATTAAACCATAAGTGTAGACAATCGAATATTAATATTCATCTCCCTTCCTGCACCACCTCCAAATCACACTAAAATGAAGGTAAAAGAATAAAAATCTCTGTACCCAAAAGAAGGAAGAGACTGAACGAAAGATATCATGCTTAGAGAAGTTTTGCTCTGACAAAAAGAAGAGGCAGCTCTATCAGAGTACAGTGGGGAAAAAATAATTGTAAAAGGAGCATTTTTTGTTGTAAAGGTTATTCTCTACTGGAAAAAATATATATACACATATCAGAAAGTGTATTAAGGGGTGGTAGAATGTAAAAACATAAGACAAGTAAACACTAATATATCATAATAGGGCTTAAAATATTTAAATTAAATCTGGAAATAGTTGTACACATGTATAAAATAAATAACTTGCAAAACTGAAATTGATTGGCTTTGGAGAGGCAAAAGCTGATGTTATTGCATTTGCTACACATGCTACATCTGAGACTTCTAAACTAGTTGCCTATAATACGTCAATGAACACAAAAAAACCAAATATTTCCTTTTAAAAGACAGGTAGAACATCTATTCATCCTTTTCTTCTATCCTATCAGAACCTATCAGATCTTAGTTTGAGCTTTCCTTGTCTTCTACATATTTTGATTTAGAGTTGTGTACTTTACCTCATTAAATGACTCAAAGCTCCTTGAAGGAGAGCGTCACACCTTTAATTTTTATATTCCTTCCCTTCTTTCCCATCCATACCCACCAAAGGCAATGCAAGTATATACTTGGGAGCTGTCATACTGAGAATGCAGTTATTATGGGAGGCACCACTATTCTAAACATCCCACCATATGTGGGATTTTCCTACACAACAAAAAGTTGTGCTACACCAAACACTTAGAAACGTCAGGTAGTATGATATTAGAGTGTTTCAGTCAACGTGCCAACAGTGCTGAAAGGATCAAGATTTGTAAACTAATGCCTGTCATTTACAACTTAGTATGAGTGAGTTGAATAGGTCCACTAGATTAGGCATTGCATATATTTTTGTTGGGACTCAAGGTAACAAGAAAATAATGAAAGTGTGGTGTAGTAAATTTACCCTCAAATATTCTGATTCAGTTGTTCAGAACTATGGGCACAGAATCCATATTTGTGTAGAGCTCATTAGAATATTACAGGGTTGCAGCCATGTTTTGAAATGATGAGTTTAGTGATTACTACTTACTAGAGGAGAGCGAGAATATGAAATTGGATAAAGAAGAGAATTTAGAGCCCCCAAAAGAAAATTTTTACTCTATTCCCTCTGTCTAGAGATGACAGCCACTGTCATTTGAATTTGCAAAAAACACTAAGTTTTTAAGCCTTTGAGTTTTGAAGAGTTAAACTCAGAACTGTTGTCATTTAAGTAGGGCCCACAGCTGGTTCCACAGTCTAGCTTAGCTCAAGCCATGTCTGATATAAACAGGTCCAAACTATCAAGGCAATACATTTACTTTTAAATTGCTAAGAAAAATGATTTTGCTCCTAGTCTACAGACTTTACAGACATTTGGGGACATAGATACTGTAATTTCTTTCTTAATCTATGAATAATTATCTCTCTCTTTTAAACAAGCTGTTCCTAATGGTTCTAATAATAAAATATGTAACTTCCAGCCCTAAAACATTTCCTCACAGCTGATACTTAAATAAGGCTTAAAATGAACTCCAGCCTCAGATGTGCAGATTTATGTGGTAATATTAAATATTATGCTATCTGCTCACCAAATAATGACTGCATGGCCAAATAAACATCTGAATAACTGCTGAGCTGCTCTATTAATCAAACTAATGAAAAATTAAAAGTTAAAATAGCAATACACTATTTTTCCTACCAAAATGGCAAGAATGTTTAAACTCATAATATCTAGTGTCAATTATGTGCACAAAAATTTATGCAGAAGAAATTTTATAAATTACAAAAATCTAGAAACAATCCAAATGTCTTAAGAGGAAGATAAATGAATAGACAAATATTCAGCCAATTAAATTAGTTTTTCAAAGACTACATAAAGACATGGGAAATAATGATCATAAAATAATTTTTTAAGGCAAGGTATAAATATCTATATGAAGCAACATCCAGTCTCACAAAACATACATAAACCTTTATACAGAGGGAACCACAAAATGTATATACATTTTAGGAATGGAAAAAAAACATATTAAAATTGTAACATACAATATATACTGATAATTTTTATTATCTTGCATATTATACTTTATAGCCTTTGTAATTGCAGATGGTAAATGTGACTTAAGTATTAAAATTTTAATATAGTTTTCCTTTCTTAAAATGTCTATTTTTTTGGCACCCTTTCTATGTATGAAAAACATCTATATAAATATATCACATTATAGTAACAGAACTGTATGTCAGAATGGTGAGATGCTGGGCAAGTTTTACTTTTTATACTTTCTTATAGTTTTTCAAATATTCCACCATAAAAATGTGTTATATATGTTTTAACTTACAACCGAACTCAATAATGTTACCTGCTCAGCAACACTCACAACTGCATGGACAGCACTTACCAAGTAAGAAAAAGCAGATGCAAAAGGCAATTGCTTTAATTCCAGAGAGACTTGAAGGTCTTGATTCAATTAGGGGGGGAAAAAATCATTACTTTTTTTTTCCTCCCGGAGATGTTTTTTATATGTTGTCAGAATTAGATGGTAAAGTAAAATATACAATGTGGAATACTAAATAAAGAAAAAAATAGATCTATTTTTAAAGGATGTGTTTTGAACTCATTATTCTAAGTGAAGCTATTCACAGCGTATTAGACTTTAGTAACAAAACAGCTCCCTCCTCGTGCTGCACATCATGGTTCCCCTGCTCTGTCCTCACACTTCTAAACAGGAAAATAAATCAAATTATGCCAATGAAAAGCAGAGTATTCTCCAAAGAGAGGCCCTGTGTCCCCTCTTTATTCCATATTGTGCTTGAAGAAAGCACAGGGGACTCTCTCATTGAATCGCTCTAAAAATAAAAGTCTTTGGAAATACCAGGCAGCCTTTCCTTTCCAAAATCATGTACATTTCCCATTAACGGTAATAAGAGCTATGTGGAGGGATGAGGAAAAACCATTCCCCATTATGTTTTATTACATTTTTTATTTTATGAACTGGTCTCTTGTATGATAAATCAGCGCTACTGCAAAACCATAATTCTTTGGGGAGAACCTCCATGAAATTTTCCTTCTTTGTGCTATTCTGATGCTGTCAAAAAGAAAAATTCGAAAAGCAAAACAAAAGCCTAGTATTGTCAACCCACAGTGCCTGCTGTATTGTGGATGATACCCCCCAAAAGTGAACTTTATCAGTCATAATTAGCAGCAACTGCAGTTTTTGTTAAGAAGAGAAAGAAAAACTGCCGGAGGTAATTATCATTGTATTCTACAAATATCCACTCAGCAGCTGGCAATTAAATAACCCAGAATCAAATCATGCCCACCATTAGATAAGTCTCAGGCTCCCAAAAGCTTCCAGAGTGCTCACTGGCAGAAATCCCATCATGGTGAAATGGCTCAGCCTTGTGGCTGGCCACGCCAGAATGGTTTTATTTGACTTTGCTCTTAGAAGGGAACTGCGATGATCCTTAACTCAGTTCTCTTATCATTTCCCTATTGTTGATTCTACACTGTGAATAGAATCTGTTCTTTTCCATATTTTTCTTTGTATGTCATTCCCACCCTCCTCCATACTTCTGTTCAAGTCACTCCCTAAACGTATTTCCTTCCTTCCTTCCTTCCTTCCGTCCTTCCTTCCTCCCTTCCTCCCTCCTTCCTTTCTCCCCCAGTCCCCTTTTCTCCATTAACTCTTTTACCAAAATATTCTGACTCACATTGTTGTCCCTCCCCCACTTTTTTAAAAAATACATTTTAGTTTTTAGAGTAGTTTTAAGTTCAAAGAAAAAATTCATCAGAAAGTAAAGGATGGGGTGTCCAACTTCCTGCCCACTGGCCGCATGGTGATTTTTGTGAGGCCAATTTTTTTTTTTTTTTTTTTTGCTTATCTGTGGTGTCAGCTATCATGACAATTATGCACAAACCTTTATTTTGCTAATTAGGTTTTATTAGTGTTAGTGCATTTACTGTGTTACCCAAGACAACTCTTATTTTTCCAATGTGCAGCAGAAAAGAAAAAAGGTTGGACATCCCTAGCTCTAGCGTCTTCATAAACGCACTGTTCCCACACACAAACTCCCCCATTACTGACAAACCATTGTCCCATAAAGTACGTAGTTTACATTAAGGGTCAACCTTGGTGTTGTGAATTCTATGGGATTTAACAAATGCATAATGACATTTATCCACCAGTGTAATATCATGAAGAATAATTTTAATGCCCCCCAAATCCTACATGCTCTGCTCATTCATCCCTCCCTTCCTGATAGCCACCCATAGCCACTGGTCATTTTAGTCCCCATTGGTTTCCCTTTTCCAGAAAGTCACGAAATTGGTCTCTCAGAATGTAGAGAATTTTCAGATTAGCTTCTTTCACTTAGTAATATGTATTTACATTTCTGCTATGTCTTATTATGGCTTGGTAGCTCATTTCCTATTAGTGCTGAATGATCTTTCATTGTCTGGATGCATCACTGAAAAAGCATCTTGATAGCTTCCAGGTTTACCCAATTATGAATAAAGCTGCCATAAACATCTATATGAATATTTTGTGTATATGTGATCATAAGTTTTTAATTAATTTGGATAGATACCATGGAGTGTGATTGCTGGATCAGATAGTAAGAGCATGTTTAATTTTCTAAGAAAGTGACAAATTGTTTTCCAAAGCGACCAGTGACCATATCATTTTTGCATTCCCACCAGCAATGAATAAAAAGTTCCTGTTGCTCCACATCCTGACTAATATTTGATGGTGTCATAATTTTGGATTTTGACTGTGTGTGTATTTGTGGGTATGTGTCAGTAAAACTTCATTTGCAGAAACAGGAAACTCACCCACAGGTTTGAGTTGTGATCAAGGTTGTGAATAAATAGTTTACTTTCTTCCTTCCAAACTGGGATGGCTTCCCTCAAAATAGGAAGGGGTTACTAGAGTTTTTGTTACATGAATACCTTGTTTAATGCTTAAGTCAGGACTTTTGATGTGTCTGTCACCAGAATGGTGTTCATTATACCCAATGAGTAAGTTTTTATTCCTCCCTCTGCCTTCCACCCTCCCCCTCTCAAGGCATGTACACATTGTTTAGCTCCTATTTATTAGTGAGGACATAGGTGTTTGGTTTACCATCCTGAGGTACATTACTTAGGATAATGGTTTCTGGTTCCATCCAAGTTACAGCAAAAGACATTATTTCTATCCTTTTTATGGTTAAGTTGTACTCCACAGTTTGTATATACACATTTTCTTTATCCACCCATGAATTCATCACTCTTAGTTTTATTCCAAATGTATGTAATTGGGAATTGTGCTGTGATAAGTTTTGAGCACAGGTGTCTTCTTAATAAAATGACTTTTTTTTTTCCTTTGGGTAGATATCCAGCAGTGGGCTGTTAGATCAAATGGTAGGTCTACATTTATTTCTTGAGGAATCTCCATATTGTTTCAATTTAGAAGACTAATTTACAGTCCCACCACCGGTTTATCAGGTGTTCCTCTCTCTCAGAATCTTTGTCAGCATCTCTTGTTTTTTAACTTTTTAATGATGGCCATTCTGATAGTGGTAAGGTGGTATCTCATTGTGGTTTTAATTTGCATTTACCTAATAATTAGTGATGTTGACCACTTTTTCAGGTGTTTGTTGGCCATTTGTCTATCTTCTTTTGAAAAACTTCTTCTGTTATCTTTTGCCCACTTTTTAATGGAGTTGTTTGTCTTTTCCTTGCTGATTTGTTTGAGTTCTCTCTGGATGTTAGTCTTTTGTTGGATATACAGTTTGTGAATATTTTCTCTCATTCTATACATTGTCTAGTCCCTCAGTTGATTTTATCTTTTGCTATGCTGAATATTTTAATTTAATTGAGCTCCATTTATTTATTTTTGTTGTTGCTCTATTTGTCTTTCTTTGGGGTCTTAGTCTTAAATTCTTTGCCAGGGCTAATCTCTAGAAGAGTTTTTCCTGTGTTTTCTTCTTTAATTTTTGTGGTTGCATGCCTTACAGTTAAGTCTTCTATCCATCTTGAATTAGTTTTGTATATGGTGAGAAATAAGGTCCTTATCTGCGTGTGGCTATCCTAGCACCATTTATTGGATCGGGCTTCCTTTCTCCAGTGTTTGTTGTTGTCTGCTTTGCTAAAGATCAGTTAGGTTCTCTATTCTGTTCCATTAGCCTTTGTCTCTGTTTTTATACTTTACCATGCTATTTTTGTAATGTAATTTGGAGTAATATAATGTGATATAATTGGAGTCAGATAATGTGCTATCTCTAAATTTGTTCTGTTTAGATAAGGTTACTTTGGCTATTTGGGCTCTTTTTTGGATCCAAATGAAACTTAATTATTTTTTTCTACATCTGTGAAATGTGATGCTGGTATTTTGATGAGGACTGCATTGACTCTATAAATCACCCTGGACATTTTAGCAATGTTGATTCTACCAATACATGAGCAGGGATGTTTTTCCATTTGTTTGTGTCATCTGTGATTTTTTTTGATCAGTCTTTTGCTGTTCTTCTATAGAAAAATTTTACCTCCTTTGTTAAGTATTTTATTTTCTTTGTAGCTACTGTGGTCTTGAGTCTTTGATTTAACTTTCTACGTGACTGTTGTTAGTGCATAGAAATGCTACTGATTTATGTACATTGATTTTGTAACCTGAGACTTTGCTGAATTTATTTATTGATTCGAGAAGTCTACTGGTGAAGTCTTTAGGGTTTCTAGACACAAGATGATTTTGTCAGAAAACAGGGATAGTTTGACCCCCTCTTTCTGTATTTAAAAGCCCTTTATGTCTTTCTCTTGCTTGATTGCTCCAGTTAGGACTTCTGATATTCTGTTAAATAGGAGCGGTGACAGTGGGCACTCTTGCCTCGTCCCAGTTATTAGAAGCAATGCTATCAACTTTTTCCTATTCGGTATGATGTTGGGTGTAGGTTTGCCATATATGGGTTTTATAATTTTGAGATATGTTCCTTCTCTGGCTAGTTTATTGAGGGTTTTTATCATGAAAGGATATTGGATTTTATTGAATGCATTTTCTGCACCTCAATAGGTCTTTGTTTTGTTTCTGTTTATGTGGCGAATCACATTTTTTTTTCTATATATCGAACCATCATTTCATCCCTGGGATGTAACCCACTTGATTATATTGTTTTTTTTTTTAATTTCAAATTAATATAAGAGCACATATGATTAGGTTACATTGTTTACATTCATTAGGTAGAGTCCACGTTGTAGTCGAGCTCTTCACAAGAATGGATTATCAAGAATCCAGTGTACTTTATAGTAAAATCCAACAAGTAGGTGATGGATTTTTTTTTTTTAATGTGCTATTGAGTTCAGTTTGCTAGTATTTTCTTGAGGATTTTTGCATCTTCATAAGGGACACTAGCCTGTAGTTTTTTTTGTTGTTTCTTTTTTTGACTTTGGTATGAAAATAACTCTAGCTCCATAGAATTAGTTAGGGAGGGTTTCCTCCTTCTCAAAGTTACAGAATAGTTTCTATAGGATAGATTCCAGTTCTTGTTTGTAGATCTGGTAGAATTCAGCTGTGAATCCATCTGGTCCAAGGATTTTTTTATTTGTTGTTGTTGAGAGATTTTTTTAAACTACACTTCGATTTTGCTGCTCATTATTGGTCTATTGAGGATTTGTATTTCTTCATGATACAGACTTAGAAGGTAATGTGTTTCCAGGAATTTATCTCGTTCCTTCTAGTTTGTTTGCACAGGAGTTTTTTAGTACTTATACTATTCACAGATGAGATTTTATATTCTGTGGTATTAATTTTATTGTCTCATTTTCATTTCTGAAAGAAGATCTACCTATAAGTGAGTTTTTCTTTTATGTGGGCATATGTTGGATCATCTACTGGCTTCATATTGAGTATATTGAAAATATGGTTTTCAATTCTTGTAATATTTTACTGAGGAGAATGTGTTTCAACTCCATCAAGGCTAATACCAAAGATGTAAAGTCTCCATCTTTTTCTGGCTTAATAGTACTTTATGACTACATACACCACACTCTGTTAATCTATTTCTGAGTTTATGGGCCTTTAGGTGATTTCCACATCATGGTAATTGTAAATTGAGCTGTAATAAACAATCTAGTGCAAATGTCTTTATTTTATATATATATATATATTTTTTTTGGGGGGGGGGTCTGGGTAGGTGCCTAGTAGTGAGATTGTAGGGTCAAATAGGAGGTCTAATTTGAGTTCTTTGAAGATTCTCTATACTTCTTCCAACAAGACTATATTAGTTTACAGTCCCACTAACATGTAAAAGTGTTCCACTTTATCCACATTGACACCAGCATCTGCAACTTTGGGACTTTGTTATGTGGGCTATTCTCATTGGGGTTAGGTGATATCTCAAGATGGTTTTGATTTGCATTTTTCAGTTGATTAGGGATGATGAGCATTTTTTCATGTTTGTTAGCTGTGCATCTGTCTTCTTCATAGAAGGTTCTGCCCATGTCTCTTGTCCAGCAATAGTGATTTTTTAGCCCTTTTTTTGTTGATCAATGTGAGTTTTCTATAGAGGCTAGTGATCAACTCTTTGTCAGACTTGTAACATGCAACTATCTTTTCCCATTCTGAATGTTGTCTTTTTTGCTTTAATTGATGTGTCCCTTAGGTGTACAGAAGCTTTTAATTTAATTAAGCCACATTTGTTTATTTTTGTTGTTGTTACAATTGCCTCTGAAGTCTTTTTCATAAAATATTTCCCCAAACTGACCTCCTCAAGAGTTTTTCCCACAATTTCTCCTACGATTTTTATTATTTCATGCCTTAAATTTAAATCTTTTATCTTATTGAGTCAATTTTTGTATGTGGACATAGCTGTGGGTCCAGTTTTAGTCTTCTACATGTGGTTATCAAGTTCTGCCAGCACCACTATTGAATAGGGATTCTTTTCCACAATGTATGCTGTTGTTTGGTTCATCAAAGATCAGATGGTTATAAGAGAAAGGTTTCATCTCTTGGTCTATCATGTTCCAAATGTCTATGTCTCTATTTTTGTGCCAATAACATTCTGTTTTGATCACTGTGGACTTGTAATATAACCTAAAGTCTGCTAGAGTGGCTCTGCACCTGTGGCTCCAGTGGCTAAGGTGCCAGTCACATATACCTAAGATGACAGGTTTGAATCCAGCCCTGGCCCACCAAAACAATGATGGCTGCAACCAAAAAATAGCCAGGCATTGTGGTGGGTGCCTGTGGTCCCAGCTATTTTGGAGGCTGAGGCAGGAGACTTGCTTGAGCCCAGGAGTTGGAGGTTGCTGTGAGCTGTGATGCCATAGCACTCTACCCAGGGGGATAGCTTGAGGCACTGTCTCAAAAAAAAAAAAAAAGTCTGCTAAAGTGATGCCTCTAGCTTTGTTTTTATTACTAAAAATTGACTTAGCTATACAAAGTTTTTTCATGTTCCAGACAAAACGAAGAATTATTTTTCAAATTCTTCAAAATATGATGCTGGTATTTTAATGAAGCTTGCATTGAATCTGTAGATTGCTTTGGGTAAAATAGACATTTTAACATTGTTGATTATTTCCAACCAAAAGGATGGTATGTTCTTCTATTTGTTGATGTCTTTTGCTATTTCTTTCCTTAGGGATTCATAATTCTCTTTGTAGAGGTCCTTCATGTCTTTTTTAGGTATATTCCTAAGCATTTTATATTCTTTGAAACTACTATGAAGGGAATCGTGCCTTTTATTTGCTTCTCAACATGGCTATTGTTATGTATACAAAGGATACTGATTTGTGGACATTGATTTTATACTCTGAGACATCACTGTATTACTTTATCACTTTGAGTAGTCTTGTAGTTGAGTCTCTGGGGTCTCCAAATATAAGATCATATCATCAGCAAACCGTGAGAGAGAAGTTGACCTTCTCTGCCCTCATTTGGATGACATTTATAGCTTTCTCTTTCCTGATTGCATGGGCTAGAACTTTGAGAACTATGTGGAACAGTAGTGGTGATAGAGGACATCCTTGTATGGTTCTAGTTCTAAGATGAAAAACTTTCTGTTTTACTTCATTCAGTATAATATTAGCTGTGGATTCAATTAGTTTCAGAAAAGTGTGACCTACGCCTGTATTCTTAAGTCTTCTTGATAAAAAAAAAAAAAGATGCTGAATTTTGTCAAATGTTGTTTCTTTACCTATTGAGAGGATCACATAGACTTTGTTTTTTGCTTCTATTAATATGGTGAATTACATTTATGCATTTGCAGATGTTAAACCATCTTTGCATTCCAGGGATGAAGCCTGCTAGATCATGATGTATATATTTTTTAATGTATTGCTGTACTCTGTTGGCTAAGATTTTATTGAGGATTTTTGTATTGATATTCCTTAGTGAAATTGGTCTGTAGTTCTCCTTTTTAGTTGGATCTATTCCTGGCTTTGGAATCAAGGTAATGTTTGCTTCATAGAATGTGTTGGGGTTCCTTCCTTCCTAATGTTTTGAAATAGATTTAGCAGTACAAGTACAAACTTTTCTTCAAAGGTTTGCTAGAACTCAGATGTGAAGCCATCTTGTCCAGGGCTCTTTTTTGTTGGAAGAATTATTATTTTTTTAATTTCATTGTTTGATATTGGTGTGTTCAAGAGTTCTATTTATGCTTAAGTCTATGGAGATGGAATGTTTCCAGGTATTGGTCCATTTCCTCTACATTGTCAAATTTCTGGGCATAGAGCTTCTTGTAGTAGTCAGAGATAATCTCTTGTATCTCTGTGATATCTGTTGTTATTTCTTCTTTCTCATTTCTGATTGAGGATATTAGAGATCTTACTTTTCTGTTTATAGTTAATCTGACCAAAGGTTTATTGATTTTATTTATTTTTTGGAAGAATCAATTTTTTGTTTCATTAATTTTCTGAATGATTCTTTTGTTTTCAATTTCATTTATTTCTGATTTAATTTTGGTTATTTCTTTTTTTCTGCTAGGTTTTGGATTGTTTGCTCTTCCTTAAGATGATTCTTTAGGTTGTTAATGTGCTCTCTTTCTGTTTTTTGAGTAGGCATCTAATGAGATGAATTTCCCTGAATGGATTACTTTTGCAGTATGCCAAAGGTTGTGGTAACTTGTAGCTTCATTGTTGTTATGTTGAGGAATTTTATAATTATCTTTTTTGTCTCTTCCTTTATTCAAGTATCATCCAGAATAAGGTTATTTAATTTCCATTCCTTTCTGTGGGGATGAAAATTTTTGTTGGAGTTAAATTTCACCTTTATTGCTTTGTGGTCTGAGAAGATTCAAGGTATAATTTCAATTCCTTTAATTTTGTTGAGGTTTGATTTGTGTCCTACCTAGTATATGATGTATTTTGGAGAATGTTGAATGAGCTGATAAGAAGAACATATATTTCTTTACTTTGGGATGGTGTGCTCTGTAATGTCTATTAAGCCCATTTGTTCTAGGGTCATATTTAAGTCCTTTGTATCTTTGTTTAGTTTCTGTTTAGAGGTTCTTCTAGTTCTGTCAGGGAGGTGTTAAAGTCCTAAGCTATTATAGTGTTGTAAGATTTCGCAGACCAATTAAAGTCTGTTTCATAAATCTGGGAGAATTTAGGTTGGTGCATAAATATTTAGAATTAAAATGGCCTCTTGTTATATTGTTCCCTTAACCAGTATGCAATGATGCTCTTTGTCTTTATTGACTGTATTTGCTTTAAGACCACTTGAGTCTGCAAATAAGATTGTGATTTCTTTCTTCTGATTTCCATTTGCCTAAAATATTATTTTCCAACCCTTTACCCTGAGTTTTATTTTGTCCTTTATGGTTAGGTGTGTGTCCAGGAGATGGCATATAGATGGTTTATGCTTTTGTATCCAATTGCCCAGCCTTTGCTTCTTCAGTTGGGAATCATTAACACTAATGGAGAAAACTGTTTAGTGTGGTAGAGTTGTATTCATCCTGTTTTGTGGAATTCATCATGTAGTTTTATCTGTTGCACCATTGTGGAAGCTAGGTTTTGTCCATTAGTTTGTGGTGTGTACTTTGTTGGTGGTCCATTGTAATGTCCAGTGTAGAGAATAGGTCTAGGTGTTTCCTATAGAAACAGGGGTTTCCTGTGCTGGTCTTGTGGTGAGTTTCCTCATTGTATGCATATCAGTAAAATATTTTATTTCTCCATCAATGTTAAACCTTAGTTTAGCAAGATACACAATTTTAGGTTGAAAATTATTTTTATTTAGCAAGGTTAAAGGTAGATGACCATTCTCTTCTGGCTTGCAAAGTTTCTGCTGAGAAGTTTGCTGTCACTCTGATGGATCTGCCTCTGTAGGTAAGTTGGCACTTATTTCTAAATGCTTGCAGAATTTTCTCTTTTGTTTTGACTTTGAACAAATTCATGACAATGTGTCATAAAGATGCTTTATTTGTTTTGATACAAGCTGGGGTTCAATATCCCTCTAAAATTGGTGTTTTGGAATCCTTAGTGACTCTGCAATTTTTCATATATGATATCCTCCAGTAGGACTTCCATTTCTTTGGGATAGTCTCCTTTTGAAGACTTCATGAAGTCCCATAATTCTCTGAACAAATGTTCTCCATTCTTTCTCTTCTTTTCTGCTTCTTTAACTCCTGTGTTAGCTCAAGAGCTTTATGCTCTAGCTCCGAGAGCCTTTCTTTTCCAAGGTCTGATCTGTTATTGATAATTTCTACTGCATAGTTAAGTTCCCTGATTGACTTATTCAACTCCTTAAGCTCCCCCATATCCTTTCTATACTCTTCATATCTTTCATTCACTTGTTGGTTCTCTTTTTCCAGTTTCTCATAAATTCTCTTTATTGTTTTGCCATTCATATTTTAAATTCCCTTTCTGTCATTTCCATTAATTCTTTTCTTTTTTTCTTTTTTTTTTTTTTTTTTTTTGTAGTTTTTGGCGGGGGCCAGGTTTGAACCCACCACCTCTGGTATACAGGGCTGGTGCCCTACTCCTTTGAGCCACAGGCACTGTCCTCCATTAATTCTTTATAGTTGGAATCTTCTGCAGTAACTACCACATAATCCCTTGGAGAGGGGTTCTATTCTGATTTTTCATGTTGCCAGAATTTTTCTGTCCTTAGGTGTTGAATTGGCCTTTTGGTGTAAGTATAAAAAAAGAATAAAATTGTAAAAACCTAGAAGGGGGAATAAAAATTTAAAAAGTAGAAGAAAAATAAGTAAATAAATAAAATTTAAAAAAACAATAAAAAGGAAGAAGGGTTGAAAGGAACAAAATGAAGAAAATAGGAGAAGAACTGAAAGAAGGGAAGAGAGTAATAGGAGAAATGGTGATGTTTGGCAAGGTGCTTTACCCACCCCCATACCTCTAGGACTTTGGGGCACTAGGCTGGATGGGTCTCTCAAGGTCAGGATCTCCTTACCAACCTAGGTAAAAGGATAATCCCACCTCTACCAAAAATAGAAAAAAATCAGTAGTGTGTTGTAACTTTCCAAAGGCCAAAGTTAAAGGACGTCCTAGGCCCTGAGCTTATGGCCTCCTTGAACCAGAGCACTGTTATGACACCAACCCCTCAGCCAGACCAATGCTGTGATCCAACAGTCCTCAGAGAAAAGGAAAAAATTAATACAAATAGATAAAATAATTAAAAATACAAGTACATAAGATAAAGGGAGAAAAGGGATATCTTAATTGTTTTTTGAGAAATTTGTGTGGGAAAGATGAGAAAAGTATAAAAATCACATTCAAAAGAGAGATAAAAGGAAATAAATAAAAAAGAAAGAAATAATAAAAGAGGTTGAAATACTGTAACTGATTGGGGAGCCTCTGCTATTGAAAAAAAGTAAGAAGGGAAAAATAAATATACAACCAAACCACACACACATACAATATATATATATATATATATATCAACAAAAAAGAGATGAAAAACTAAGATAAAAGATTGGGAAAGGAACAAAAAATAAAAAGAAAATATATGTGTGTGGGGGGGTAGCAATATATTGCCTAGTTACTAGGTATTCTGTGGTGTTAGGAGTTGGAGAACACCTGCACTGGTTTTGCTATAGAAGATGGAGGTCAGAAGCGACTCTCTGGCTGCAGAAGAGATCTGGTCCTGTCTTCCTGACTTATTTTCCTTCAAGCAGGGTCTGGTTACTTTGTCTGCAATCCATCCCTACAGGATTGGGATCCTGAAGCTCTCCCAGCTTTCTTAGGAATGCTCTTCAAATAGTGTCCCCTGTAAAAAAGTGGTCTTCCTGTGGGTACAGTGCCATTCAGCTCACCTCAAGGATGGTTGCCAGAGTTCAGCAGGCAGGCCAGAGATGGCTTGCAATAGGACCCTGCAGATTTTTCCTCCCATGGACTTTCCCAGAATGGCAGTGCCCTATCTCTAGCCAAGCCTTTGGGAGTTCTACCCCTCCTGGCACTCAATCCTGGTGCCACAGGCTATTTGAGTTCACTGGCTTGCTCAATCTCCTCCAAGGCAGGTCCAGTGAGCAGATCAGTCCAAATCAAAAAACTGCAAGACAACCCCTCCCTGACCCCAGTCCTCCATGTGAGGAACTGGCCAGCCAGCTTCTGCCTGTACCCAGGAGCTTGCCTTCGGTGCTGGTCCTCTTCAGCTACAGACTTCCTCGTTGGCCCTTAGAGTCTCCCATTGCTTCACCGTGCCCTTGAAATTATATGGGCAGTTTCCCCCAGTGAGAAGTGGCTGGAATCTTCTCTACCTTGTCTCTCCACAAATGGTTAGTAAGAAGTCTCTAGTCCACCATCTTGCTCCAGCCCTCTCTAGATATTTTCTTGTAGCCTTTGTGTACCATGAGCCAGTATAATGTCACACACAGTATAATAAGCACACGCATCCTTTCTTCTCTTCAAACTGAGACCCATACATTATGGTCCTTTAAACAGTTCATCCATCTGATAATCTAATGCTCAACATGACCATTTCTAGTTGTACAGTTTTCTGGCTAGAGAATGAAAGTGTACCCATCCATGTCCATAACACATTTTCACTTACTAGGACCTATTTATTCATTAGGTGGCCACTAGTAGGAACTGAAATATATGGAGAGAGAGAGACCTTATATATACTTAACAACAATGGATTTTTTTAAACAGACTATCCTTAAATACATCTTTTTCTTTTTCTGTAATTGTACTAGTTTCATTTGCTCAAAATGAGCTCTAATACCTATAAAGTAGGCTTGCCAGATTAACTGGAGTTATAATCATGGAAAATATGAGACAGTCTATCATGCTTTACATATACAAAGGCTACATTCAAATCTTTTTTTCAGGAAAAAAAAAAACCCAAACCAAACAAACCAAGATGGGTAAGAAGTATTTTAAAAGTATAATCCTTCTTCTCAGATATGTATAATGCTAACAATATTTCAAGACACACGACATGTTCCAAATATAAATGAAATGCCAGAAATGTTAAAGTATGTAAATTAAGAATAAGAAAACCCAGGGTTAATTCATAATGTATCCCAAAATAATATTTTCAAAGTTTCCATATGCTACTTCCTACACTAAATGTCTTCTTTTCACATGTGCTAGCATTCTGTATTTGTTGCAGGATATTGACTGCAGGAAGTGAATTTTATCAATTTCTTCATCATTTGATATTAGGAAGTTAGGAGTATCACATTGGATCTTAGGAAGTTTGTAGTAACATATTGGAGAGTGTGGGTTTAGGAGCTAGAGCTCAGTTCTTCTCTTATTCTGTCATTTACTAGCTTTATAATATTAACATGCCACTTCATTTTTCTGTACAATTATAATTTATTTAATGTTATATGTTTGTAAAATATAATGTTTGCTTGGAACAAAGTAAATGACAAACTGAACAGTTTCTTTCAGATAAGAAAGAAAGACTCTAATGAGAAATATGTGGGTTACATAACTTTTTGAAAGGCCAATGGCCTTTGGCAGCAAAGGAAAACAACCTTACAAAAATTTTTAGCAGAATTCTCAGCACAAATGGCAAAGCACAAAAACCTAGCTCAACACAGGCTTTGCACAAGAATTTCAGATCTGAGTAGATTGACCACATTGATATTCCCAATCAAACTTTATGACTAGTCCATAATTTTTTATAAAATCTGGGAACTTTAGAATTTGGAGTTTAAGAAGGTATTAGGTATTGAAATTTTGACCAAAAGAATATCAATGTAGTAACTGGAATATTTTATCAGAAAAAAACTATTTTCAAAATAAATAAACATTATTATAGGTAAAGATATTCTCTACCTAATAATGAATTTGTGATCTATTTGTTAGAAAGGTAGAGCAGTTATAAATACATGTGCATTCAATAATATATACTCATATATGTATGTATATATATACACATATATGTGAAGTTCCAAGGAAGAATAGAAAATCCATAATTACAACAAATAATAGAATTTAAAACACTTCTCTCAGTAATTGGTTAAACAATCAGGAAAAAGTCAATAAGGATATAGAAGATTTAGAAAACACAACAACAAAAATTGATACAATGTAATCAGTACCTAAATACACAGTATTTTAAAAAGAACAAGAGCTATAATAAAGAGAAAACATTTATCACCCATAAAATAAATTAAGCATTGATACTCATACTGTTTAAAGAACTTCTACAAATAAATTATAAAAAGAAATAAATGTAATAAAATTGAAAGATAGACAAAAGCCTACCACACAACAAATGTTGATTGCAATGCTATCTTCATAGAAGCAATTCAGATATCTATTTTGGACATTGTTCCTGTCCGCATAGCCTTCTCCAAGCCAGGTTCTTTGGCTTTACTGGAGATTCTATTAATCCAACACACATTTTAAATAAATTCCTTTACTACTTAAGCTAATCAGAGTGGTATCTCTGTTGTATTTCTTTGTTTGAACATGAACTTTGAATGACACCAACGTCAACATGTGGCTTATTCAGCAAAGTTTAGGCATTACTGATTTGATACACTTAAAGAAGCAAGTTTAGCCCTTCTGTCACTAGCTGGTTCCCATCCTGCTATCACCTTTCCGGATGACTACTGATAATAGTTCCATCATTCTGTCTTTCATCTCATTTGACTTGTCCCTTGACCTTTCTTCCTAATATTAGTGCTCTAGCTCTTCTGGGATGCCAACAAATTCACAGGTCACCTTGTGGGGACATTAACCCCTATCAAAGCAAAAATTATGTTTCTAAATCCTGTGGATCATCAGCCTTCAGGTTGGCCAGAGAGACTCAAAGGGAGAGGAAAGGAATTTCTAAGACTCTTACCAAATGGAAACATCTAAAAGACTATAACTTTCCCACAGAACTATATATCCAGAGTATAATAACCATAAGGGTCATTCTTCTTCCTAGGTATTTTCCTAATAACTTGTTCTACCCAAATACAAATTTGACCTTTTTAACCCCAAATTTATGTTCTTCACAAAAATTAAGGCTATAATACTAGAAATATATGCCTACAGATTCAGTTATTTACAATAGACCCTTGCCATTTTTCTCAATCTAGAAAATCTATAATCTTGCCTAAAGGAAGCTTATTGACTTTTACTGTGTCCATTCTCTAAAAATTACAGCATGATTAAACACAGTAAATTGACCCACCAGAATAAGCAGGTCCTCATAAAAAAGGTGAGGTCGGCAAACTAATTGCACATACAGTTGCATGTCCCTTAAAGACAGAGTATGGTGTGATCTGAGAAATGTGTCATTAGGAGATTTTGTCATTGCATCAGCATCATAGATGTACTTACATAAACCCAGATGGCATAGCTTACCACACACTTAGCCTATTGCTCCTGGGCTACAAACCTGTAAAGCACGCTGCCATACTGAATTTTGTAGGGAATTGTAAAACAATGGTAAGTATTTGTGCATGTAAACATACCTAACATAGGAAACTTACAGTAAAAAATGGCATTATCTTATTATTGGACCTCTGTCATATATGTGGTACATTATTGAATAAAACATTGCTATGTGGCTTACGACTGTACATCAGCCCCTCAGTGACATTTTTCTTACCTCTAAGGTTAAAACAATGCATTTGTATCTGAAAACACTCAGAGTGTTATACCAGCCTTCTTCCATTCCTCTTCCATCAAGTTTATAACCCCTTCATCCATTCCCTCCCCTAGAGTCCTGCCCTACCTACTTTTAACTAATTCAAATCACTACCTATTCATTAACTGTTTATTACACATGTGACATTCATTCTAGGAGCTTCCATATTAAGCAAGATTCAGTTTCTGTAAAATCTCTATTCTATACTTAGGAAATTTCTGGCTGACTCAGCCCTGCTGAACACTAGCTGACTGTTACTCTGGTTCTGAGCTAAGGGAATGAACTGAGAGCTTGTTTTCCCCATCCAAGTTCCTTTCTAGGTGTAGACACTGGTGAGTAGAAGAGGCGAAACAATTTAATTTAATGTAACATCATGATTTTGACTGAGTCTGTGAGACAACAGGTGGTTATGTAGACTCCAGTTAATCATTATGTACATACTCAAATTTTCCTCTCATGATCGAAACACTGTCTATTTGGCCTCACCTCCCAGCATCACATTATTGGGGATCAATTTTCTAACACAGACACATTGGAGAACACATTCTCTTTGTTTGTTTTGTTGTTTATTTATTTTAATTTTACATATGATTAGGTTGCATTGCCTGTGTTGGTGAGGTAAAGTCTGAGATGTGGTTATGTTCTTCACCCAGGAAGTATGCCATATACTTGTACCCACCTTGTACCCATTAGGTGGAAAATTGGCAAACCCCTCTACTCCAAACACAGTCTTAACAAACTCATCCATATTCCCTCTGTCCCAGCCAAAGAATGATCAAAGTATAGAGAGAGACCAGGAATGTTCCAGCACAAATCATTCCTTCCACAGGGAAGAAAAGATTAGGAATTCTCTGTCTCAGTACACTCCTTTGCCTCAAAGAAAAAAAAAATCCTATAATTTTCCATTTGGACTGCCTTCAAAGAATCTCAGTTACAGGCACGTGCCAACCAAAAACCTCGGCAGGGAGTCTGGAGGTCACAGTCACTGGAGATCGTTGTTCAGGGGCTGTGCTCCAATTCCTTGCCGAAATGTATGAGACGCAGTTACTCTTTCCCTGCAAGAGAGGCAAGAATGACATCTACCTTCCCTGAATGCTATGCCCTTGCCACACCACAGTCTTGGGCCCAGTACACTATATAAATTTTTATTTCCAGACAACCACATGACATTTCACTGTACCATTAAATTTTATATCACAAAGGACTACCACAATTTTACAGGCTGGGTCACAATAGCATAAGTTACTATACTAGTCCACAAAAAGAAACCACAATGATCTGGTTACAGAAAACACAAAGATAGTGACACACTTTATGGAAAATTACTGTATCTTTTACTTATTTTTCTGCATTTTTCTATTAAATATCTCTCTCTATATTTTATAATTCTTCGATTGACTAAAGTAGTGAGGTGGGATGCCAATCATTTGGATTACACAATACCTAGCTTGCCCTGTGGATATTGTAAATTCTAATATATTCCAAACACTTTCTAGCATTTTGTGTTAGTTTCCCTATTTTAGCATAATTATAGACATAAAGCTCCTTTAACAACCTCAGCTCATTCTATATGGCTATAATTTCTATCTGATGTTCAAATTTTATCAGTTTGGACATTAACAGAATTTAAAAAATGCTGACCTCTTTGCCCTTTTCAACACAACCCCAAACATCTCTAAAAATATATGTTTATTTTCTTATAATGAAATATTTCACATCCACCTTTAACCATCATGCCTCCAGATATGACATTAGCTGTTCTCCCAGGAATTCTGGCTACCATAGTAAATGATATTAATCCTTAAAAACTGAGCTAAGAAGAGTATGAAAAGAATTTCAATGGAGTACTGTAAGTAGTTACTCAAAAAAATGATAGAAAGAATATTTTCCTTTAGTTTGCAAGTCTATATTGACATTTTCAAATTATCTCTATCTATCTTGATTACTTTTCTGTTTCACTTGCTCTAACACAGAAGCTTGGTAATTCAATTGTCCTGTCCTGTTGATTTCCCTTTTTTTGTCTCTTTGTCCGCTATTCTTAATGTGCCATTTCTATATACTGCATCATACCAAGCCCTCCTCCTTTTAAAAACTATACATTTTTTATCTTCCTTGCTGAATTTCAGCCAATGCATCTTAGAATCAACTCCAAAGTATATGGCTTAAGATGAGTCTATCTGTCAGCATCATCTAGAAACATTAATCCTGATTTGGAAAGAAATGAAAATGGCTGCCTAACCCAGGGGATACCAGATAATATGAAAGCAAATGTGCCTTACACGGTACATGGAGATCCTTTATTCACTTAACCAAAGACAGCAATGAAATACAGAATATGGTAATATAATGGCTCTCAAGGTTGTCTCCTTTAAACTTCACTGTATTTCCATTTGTATTTCTTTTATTATTACTTTGTCTTTGGTATTTTGCTTATTAAGGTCTGTCTAGTTATAATTCTATATTTACCTTTCATTTAGATGTCAACCACTTTCATTACAAATAATTTCAGATACTTGTTACCTGTCACCAGAAGTTTCCTTTCTACTTGTGTTAAAGTAAAAGGGATTCAGAATGTTACAGAAGTAAAAATTACAATACAAACATAATTTTTTCCCAGGATTAAGAAATGCCAAATCTGGAGAAAATACACACTTATATTGAAGAAACAAAACACACAGTCACTTTAGAATAATAAAAAAAAAATGATAAAACTTTTGATTGACATCCACACATTTTTGAATTACAACATCAGATAAAGAAATGCCACAGTCCCCTTTAAGTAAACACTAAGATCTCTGAAAGCTAATTATTTTTATGCTAAGTAAGTTGCATTACTCATTATGAAAGTTTTGAGATACACAAAGATCAAGAAAAGTAAAATCTGGGTGACTAGAAACAAATGAAGCCCTCCCAGCAAACATGATAAGCCGAGCAAATAGAAACTCGCACAGGTGAATCAGAAAGGACGCTGTTTACTATGTTTCTTGGAAGTGAAATAATGGACCAAACATAGTCTATCACAAACTGTCATAGTGACATACGCACTTAGGAAAATCATAGCACCATGAGGTCAGAATATATTACTTAAAGGGAAATAATTTGGTGTGCACAATTCATAACAGAGAAACCTTGGACTTAAGCCTCCCTGGTTGGAAATGGGCCAAAGCCATAGCTGAGGCTGATAGAGGGCGGTTCACATCAGGTATGTTTTCACATGTACAAATTATTCGCTGGACTCAGTCCTGGGTGTGGGCATCAACTCAACTCAACACACTCACCATACATTCCAAATTATGACAGATGGGACACTTGAGATGTCTTCCAGAATGATACAAGACTTGTGTATTGTGTGTTGTGGGGGGTGATTATGCCCTTAACTCTTTCTCTTCAGCTTTTGCTTATCATTAGTGAAAAGTTGATTGATTGGCTCTTATGAGTGAATACTCTGCACAGCTGACAGCCTTGTGTTTTGGGCTTGCCTCATTCAGCACCACCTGTCCTAACACTGTCTGTATGTAGGAATGATTAATGTGCTTCAAGATCTAACCTAAACCCTTAAACATTTCCATTTTCAGTAAAAAGTAATTTATTAGGAACTCCCAGGTCATACCACCTAGTTTTGGTGACACTTGTTTGCTACACGTACAGGCATTTGTCCACCCTTGGGCATTTCAGAATAATGTCTCAGCTTAAGTGTGGCTGGGTGTTAAAGTCAACAAAGGCAGTTTGACAATTAAGTTTGCAAACTTGCCATGGTGCGCTTATGTTGGCTGCAGTGTACAAAAAACTTGGTAAGCTTTCATCACCTTGCATATCAGTGTCTCACAGTTGTGTTCCTGTTGACGCATGGTAGTGTCTTGTGCTTGCTAACTGGCATTCATTATTGTTATTGCATGTTTTTGTGTACTGTCACAAGAACAGTAGAGCTTGAATTAGTGCAATGAAAAAAATTTGTAAATTTTTTGTTAAGTTTAGCAAGAGTAGAAGTGAAATCAAGGACATGTTAGTCCAAGTTTATGGGTATAATGCCATGAAAAATGTCACTGATAAAGGTGAAGGCAGTCAGTAAAGAGCAGAACTAACAAAAATATTGCAAAAAATCATCAAATTATGCATCAAAATCTTCAGCTGAGTGTAAGAAGCAATGAAGATCAAGTAAACATCAAAAGAAAAACACATAGGAAAATCTTAATTGAAAATCTTGGCCAAAAACTCATGGTTCTTGCATCATGACAATGCACCAGCTGACACAGCACTGTGCATAAGGGAGTTTTAGTCAGTAAACAAATAACTGTATTGCAACACCCTAACTACTCGCTTGATCTGGCACCAATGACATTTTCTATATCCTAAGCTAAAGGAAGTATTAAAAGGAAGACATATTGATGGCATCAAGGGTAATATGGTGACAGCTGTCATGGCCATTGCAGGAGTCCCAAAATTGCTTTAAAGGGTGGACTAGGTGCTGGCATTGGTGCATAGCTTCCAAGGGGAGTACTTTAAAGGTGATTGGAGTAATATTCAATTACTCTACCTTGTCTAGGACCAGTTCATGAATTTAATTGTCAGATACGTGTTAGAAAAAAATTAGGTAAAATCCAAATGGGTCTTAAAAATCCCCTTAGTATACTTATAGGACATGAGGATTTGGACTCCTATAAAAGCATGATTTACTTTGTTTCTCTCCAAATGTTGGATTTGTCCTTTTCCCTTTGGAAAGTGGAGACCTAGAGATCTAATTTGAAGAAGGAAAACCAAAGAAATAAGAAAAATAGAAATTTTCCTCCTACTTAGTTGAAGACAATTAGGTTAAAAGACATACAATACCATTCAAAACTATAGTTCGTTTCTTTGATGGACGTTTACCGATCATTACTCTAGATGCTAGTGGTACAATGATGAACCAAACCAGGGGAATCTCACTCCTCATGAAACTTACATTCTACAACAGCAACTATAGTTTATGATTTCTCAGTTTTAGAAAAATAGTTCTGTTTTGTTTTGTTTTTAGTTAGCTTCAGAAAGAAAATAAGGTAGAAATATCATTATTTTGTTGTACAGTGAAGTCACTTGTATGTGTTTGTTTTGTTAATACTATAACACACTGAATGGATTATAAAGCAACTCAGCTTATCTGGTTATATCAGCAGACTGCATTCATGGCATATTGTAGGCATCCATGTGCTCACTGATTTACTCAATGACTAACTCTACACATATACACCTTATATACACTCACGTGATACCTGGGACGTCTCTGGGAAAGTGGCAAGAGTTTAATATAAATTTATGGACTTGATAAAATTTGTATATTGTCTCTGAACTCAATGTTTTTGCCACCTAGAATCCTTGGCCATAATTTCCCATATCTGTCCACATTGCTGCATCGTAGACAAGAATGGAACACTTTTTTTAAATGATTTTTTTTTTTTTTTTTTTGTAGAGACAGTTTCATTTTATCACCCTTGGTAGAGTGCTATGGCATCACACAGCTCACAGCAAACTCTAACTCCTGGACTTAGGCGATTCTCTTGCCTCAGCCTCCCGAGTAGCTGGGATTACAGGCTCCCGCCACAACGCCTGGCTATGTTAAATGATTTTTATTAATAGAGTACCAAGCTTCATGGTTTCTGTTCTTCCCTAATGCAAAAAATGAAAAACAGAGATTATATTTGTACTGTAAGAGTTTCTCTAACTCATCATCCATTTCTAAAATGTCTCTGAACCCACTTTCTGGGCCGAGAAGTGAGCAGCTCCCAGTGAATATCAGAGCAACTGTCATGTATTACATCCTTTAAGGTTAACTACATATGCCCTTCTTTATCAGAACAGTAGCCATTTCTACTACAGAATTCTTAAGGTCCTTGCTCATTTCTTCCCAATGCACATTTGGACTGTTTGTGACAGCAAGATGTGCTCTTCTCCTGGCACCATCTCCTTAGAATTCTGCTAACACCCAATGTTTGAAATACTGCGCTGAACGAGCACGAGCTTCTATTTGTCATAATTGCCTTTCATTCAGTAAACTGTGGGATAGGTAAGACAACCACAGCTCATAAAGAATAGTTAGGACTCCTGCTGTGATAAAACATTTCTGATAAGAACATATTTTGCATTCTCTCCACTTAGACCATGAATTACTACCAAATGAATTCTGTGTTACTATAGTAATTGATTTACAAAATAGCTTTTATATAGCACATAGAAACTCAGTCTTTTGCCAAATATGAAAGATTTTCAAATGCAACAGTTTGGTGGAGCAGGGAGCCTGCTGAGCAGAAAAGCAAATACAGAGATCTGATTAATTGATTCTGACCTCATAAATATTATACTTTGGGGGCTCTAATGGAACTTCCTGAGGGCAAATTGTATGGTTCACCTCATTCATTTATATCTCTGGCTGACAGATGTACATTATAAAATGTCACTGGGTATGCTGGCAATAAATGAGGTATAACATTAGCATCTTGATTCTGTGGTGAGGTTTTTTTATGGAACACTTTTGTTAAATGATTCCAACAGTAGTAAGAAGATTACAATATCATTCACCATACATGGTCCTTTCTGTTTTAATCAGTCTCCCAACAGTTCCCATTGACTTCGTTACTTATAAATAAAATGTCTCCATTGACACAGCAGATTTTTAACATCCCAAAGCAGCATATTTATCACCTGCTGACTAGTGGTAGCAAGAAGCTCTGGGCCTTCTGGTTGTCATGCTATTTATAGGCTTTATTTACTTAAATAATGAATCTGGGGTAAAATTTCAAACTACAATATGAGGCAAACCTCAAGAAATATGTATATCACAAAGTGCTAGTCTTGCTTAGTATTTAAAATTTCAGGCCCCTGATAATAATGAAAACGTCAGTTTGTTTCATTTAAAGGAGCATTTATAAAAGTTTAAAAATCCACAGAGCAAAAGCAAAGCAATTTTACAAATAATATAACTACATATTTTAACATGATAATATATGGTGTGTTGTTGTATTAACATCTCCCTGAGAAAAATGTATTGTACATGTACCGTGAACATAAAAAATATGCAAACTTCAGTGAACAGTAATCCTGCTAATGAAAGGGTGATCATTTTAAAGACAACTTAGCTTCAAGGAAAGTCTAAAAAGGAAACTAACATATCTGGCAAGTAGAACAATTTCATAATACACTTGAGATGCCATGATTCTGTTTTGTTTTGGATTCCAAGAACTCAGGGAAATAAAAGAAAATTTTTTTTCAAAAGTTAAATTAGAAAAGAGATCCATTATTTTTCATTATGTAATGATTTGTGTATTAGAATATTACAGACAAATTATCTTCTCGGTAGCCTGATTATTACCATTCTTATAAAGCCTTAGTTTTCCTTATTTTATCATAATTACCTATGTATTATTTTCTTTACAAATTTTGGAGGAAAAAACATGTTTAATGCTGTTCTTCAAATGAGAGACAAGAATAGAGAGAAATTGTGAAATTTGAATATGGTTTCAAGAAACCAGTTGGTTATTATCAAACTTCTCACTCTAATTCAGTTAACCGGATGTGTTCAGTCTGCTTTTTACGTTAACTGAAATTCAGCTAAACAAGCAACTGCAATCCTCTGAAAAGTCTTCAAGGTGAAATAATAAATAATTTCTAACATCATTAGTGAATGTATACTTAAGTTCCTACATAAAGCATGAACAGAAAAGTACATAGCTTTGGCTGTAGAGGAAAGAGCTGCATTTGTTATAAATACAAGTAAATGTGGCACTGATGTTTCCAGATCCTGCTAATGTAGCTGATAAAAAGTGATTATAGTTTATGCTATGAAGGTATTTCCAGACTTATTCAATTAACTTTACCACATTCTTCAGATGTCCACTTCTGTCCCTTATACAGGAATATCTTCCATGATCCTCTTTTCTTTTCATATTGTTTCTTTCTTGCCTTTATCCTCACACATTTGAGAGCATGGTTATATGATTAAACCTACCTCTCTGTTAGAGACCTAAGAGAATGAGCCTACTTGGTGTATCTCAGAGTGCTAGGTTAATCTGCTGAAATTCTTAATTGACGTTGCATTTAACTAAAAATTCTGATTTATTTCAGATACGTGTAAATATAAACTATAGTGCTATAATTTTATTAAATTTTAATTTTCTAAAAGTAGCTCAAATATTTCCACAAATATTTCTATAAATGTTCAAATCTATCACTTCTCAGACTTTTGGCTAATATATAGTATAGTACAAATGTTCAACTCTACATAGCAAATATAGCATTAGATGTGGGGAATTTTTTTGTAGACTTCTGTTGAGTAATGTTCACATTTTGTCAACAGTCCTTTGACCCATTTTTCTGACATGTCAAAACCACTATTGTTATTATTTTTAAAATGTACTTTATATTTTAACTTCATTCCTCTTAAAGAATTTAAGTGAAAAACTCAATTGATACATGTAGTTGAAAAAAATCAGCAAATTATTTTTGGAAAATTGATTTTCAATGAATCAATCTGAGGTAAATTAACCTGCTTTTTATTTCTAGTATTCCAGCACAAATCTTAGGAAAATAAGTGTGACTGGTTTTCTTTTGATTTGTAATCTGTGAAGTTTTAGTCCCAAAATGGCTGCTGTGCCATTAGGGAGAGCCTTGTCGAGCTTCTTTAGATAGTTACTTAGTTATCTTACAAAGGCCCTCTAACTTCCTTTATTCTCTCTTGCTTGAAGCAGATGACTGCCTGCTTCTCTCACAAGAATTTTAGGTACATTAAATAACATAGGCTTTCTGAAAACTATGGACTATACAATATAAGACAATCACAAATCAGCTTGCATAACCCATCTCTCTTTATAAAATTGTCCCGCACTTGAGTTACTGAAGTCTGCATTGCACATTCATTGCTGAGGGCTTTGGAGTTAATCAACCAAAGGTTCAACGTTACAACAGTTTCATGCGTATTTTCAGGGCATTTTGTAGAATCTCCTTTGTTAGAAAAGCAAACACAATTTCTTTGAAGAACTCGCCCGAAGACTTTGATCCATAGAGGGTACACACTGCAAAGCAGCACCTCTTCAAATCCAGTAAAACAATTTCTTTACCATTCCTTGGTATGTACCTTAGCAGACTTCCAAACTATTCTTCTCTATTAATTTTCCAAAAAAAAAAAAAAAAGATAGACTTTGCTGTTGTTCTTTTCAGGCACGATACAGAGAGAAGTACTCTACAGTCAAATACTAAACTGATCATGTCAGCTCTGTGTGGTAATTTAGTGTAGCCAACTAAGGCAGTAGGTGAAGCAAAGAGGAAAGGAGAATGCATTTACATCCCAGTGGCAACTCAGTGTTCTGAGGGCCCCTCCCACCTCCAGCTCCTCACACACACACAAAGTGCTGAATTCACATAAGGCATTTTGGCTAATTGCGAAAGCTGTACATATTATGTTTCTCCAATACCTGGGTCTGCTTTCTGCTTACTTAGTTCTACTTCTTGTTAGTTTGTGTCCTTGGGGCTTCACATCTAACACCAGAATAATACTGTCACATACTTGTTAGGATTGTTTTGCTGACTCAAGGTAACGATGATATAATTCAGATGAAGTTCTTAAAATAGTGACTGGCATTCAGAAACTGCAAAAAATTAAAGCTATTATTATTATTCTCAATATTATTAATCTAATTATTATAGACAATCAAAGAGAAAAAGAAAGAGAGAAGATGGGAGAGGGGAAGATGAGATCAAGTGAAAGGAAAATAAAGAAAACTGTGTTTTGGGAAACAAGTATTTGAATGAAATTAAAGACAGTACCTGGCTCGGCACCTGTGGCTCAATCAGTAAGGCGCCAGCCACATACACCTAAGGTGGCGGGTTCGAATCACAGCCCAGGCCCGCATTGTGGCAGGTGCCTGTGGTCCCAGCTACTTGGGAGGCGGAGGCCAGAGACCCGCTTGAGCCCAGGAGTTGGAGCTTGCTATGAGCTGTAATGCCATGGCACTCTACCCAGAGGGATAGCTTGAGGCTCCGTCTCAAAAAAAAAAAAAAAAAAGACAGTACCTGATGTGGTGTTCTCTGTCTTTCCTTTTCCAATATCATCTCCCACTATTACCTTCTTTTTTCACTATACTCTAATCATACTGATCTACCTGGTTTTCTAAATATGGCTTGCTTCCTATTCATACGAGGATGATGAGGTCCTGCTATGATGTCCAGGTTAGTCTTCAGCTTCCCAGGTACCTGGGACTACAGGTCTATGTCATCATGTCTGGCACCACCAGTCCTTTGCATCCTGTATTCCTTCCCCTTGGAACAATATAATTGTCCATTTTATAAGCCATGGAACAATCCACAAGCTTGACAAAATTTATAAAGAAGCATAGCTATTTATGTGCACATTTTATCACCTTTACATTCCTTAAAGAAAATCTTATTGGCACTTACAAACATTTATTTAATCAAATCAAATGTTCATAGCCTTAACTGCCTTCATTTTTATGGGAAGCAATTAATATACTGTGGTTTTTCAAAATTTCTCTTAAAGTTAAAACCAAAATCAACCCTTTTACATTCTCTTGCCAATTCCTTATTTATCAATAGAGTTACTTTGCAATAAGATGAGGCACTTACTGCTGTGATGGGAAAACTCAGTTCTCAACCTTGGATACATTTTTGAATAATGTAAGACTTTAAAAAAATACTGATACTCAACACACACTCCAGAATATATATATATCAGAATCTATCTTGGTCTGTGTAATGGAGAGGGTCTGACTTTTTTTTTAAGTTTTATGGGTTATTTTAATGTTATTCCAGAGTTGAATCACTTGTTTTACTCCATGACTTTGTGGTTGGATGAAAAATGGGTAGCCAAGCATTGCCAGTCTCTGCTTCATGTATGCTGATTGCCAACTTCTTTAACTTTACCCAAAGAATGATTCTTAGTGGGTCATCAGAGTATAAGGAGGTAGTAGAGCCATTAGTGTGGATGCCAATGTGATTAATAATTTGTGGCCAGTGAATTATTTCCCTAAAACATAGAGATTCCATTGAAACCAGAGTAAGTAACTTAAGGGACAAGTCATTTTTAACTAAGCAAAGATGAACGGTGTGGTGTAAAGAATTTGGCTCTAAGGTCAGACAGAGTAGAATTTTAATTCTAGGCCAACTACTTATTTGCTATGGGCAAGTCTCCTTACCAATATAACCCTTAATTTTTCACATATAACTTTAAAATAATAATACTAATATTAAAGAGTGGCTATGATAGTTTTTAAAAATACCTAATTTGTCTGCCAAGTTCTATCACATTAATTTGTTAAAACCCTTTGTAAGACCTTTGGGAATCATATTCCTTAAACCCTAAAACATAACAGACAATTCTTAAGAAATACGTTTAGTTGGGGCTATAGTGAAATTGCGCTGACCTCATTCTATGAAGGCAACAAATCATGGCTTACTATTTATGAGTTTCAGCCTTGAATTCTACTTATATCTTTTAAACAGAAACCTTATATCTCTTCTATGTTTATAGGATGCCCTTTAGAGACAGAGAATTGAAAAATTCTGGACTTGCATCTGCCAGAAACTTTGAGATTCGCTCCTTCCCACCCTCACACCCGTCTTCATTTATACTCTTTCATCCTTTACACATGACACCTCTGGCCCAGTGCCTGGGAGGAAACACATGACCTACAATGTTAATTTACCTCAGGAGCAGTAGAAACACAGGCTTAATTTAACCCAGAAGACACCAAAAAATAATGACTTGGAACTGGAGACTAGGCTGAGCTAGGACTTAGGACTATCATTCATAGGAGGGTGGGCAGCATCCAGGCACAGATTAGCTCACCCAGAAGGCAATGAGCCAGCAGCCAAATTTCAACTTTAATTGTAAGATAACTGGTAGGTTTATGCTGTACATAGTCCAGGTAATTTCTCCAGCCGAGAGAACATGTATCCATCTTGCTCCCATGCAAGCCACCATACGCAAATCTGTGACTCAATCAAAGGTAATATATGTTGAGTGGTACTTCTGGTCTCATCTTCCCCAAAGAGAAAATCATAAAATTATAGTACCCTTACGTAAGTTTGAATCTTTAAATATCTTAAATCTATAATCATTGCTTTGATGTATGTGAGTACTTGTGAATATATTTATAGAAAAGCAAGGGGGAAACTGGACTTTTTCTAAAACATTCTGTTTCAGTGACTTCATTCTGCTGCCCAATTTAACACACCTAAGACAGAAAATGAGAAAATGAAGAAAGATGAGTGAAATGCAGTTTAAGGGAAACCACAAAATCTGGTGTCACTCTCAGGCTGTCCTTTTCAAGCCTTTCTCACGTCACAAATCTGTATTTACTCCAGATCTGGAAAGGAATTACTATGGGGAAGAACCATTTGGGAATTGTCCTTTGTTGGTCTCACAGCCATAACCAATGTCTCACAATAAGCACTATCACATTTGACCTGGTGCTTCCTTTTTCCTTCCTTTAAATATCCTGGGATAGTAATTGATTTTTCCTTAATTCCTACCTTCTCCTAATAGCTCTTTTAGTAGTGTTGGTCAGATGTACAATCCCTTTAAAGAATAATGTCTTTCCCTGAACCAAAGTGGTTGCACTGGGCTAGAGAAAGGTATAGATGAGATAAGGGTGCATCATTTCTCCTTGCTATTGTTAATTACAGTAAATTACCATTTTCAGAAAGAGGCATATCTCTTGTCAATAACTTCTCTGAGTCATAACCTTAAGTATGAGGTGGTTTTCAATTGTGGATCACAATTTTAAGAAAAGATGGAAGATAGTCACTCTTTCTTTGTTTAACAAGTATTTATTCAACCCCTGCTATATGCCAAATAGTTCACAGTTCAGAAGACTCCCAAAGCGCTCATAGTTCAGAAAGGGACACAGACAAGAATACAACTAATTCCAATATCATGTAATAGTATATAGTGGCATGATGCTATGTACAATTACATTAGGACAACAGTAAAGTAGAAGAGAATGTAAATCTAGATACAGTCAAGAGGGACAGCAATTATAAAAGTTAATTTGATTGAGCACTTAAGCTGAGATTTGGAAATAGAACTGCAGTTTGCCAGACAGAACAAAGGGAAGGAGTTCTGTTCAAGGGAAAAGCCCAGACATGAGTGGATAAGTAGCAACACCATGACAAAACCTGAGGGTGAAAGAAGGCGATAACAGCAGAGACAAGGGCCAGGATTTGGGTTTTTTCTTCTGTGGATGATAGAGAATCACTGAAGAATTTGGAGCAATGAGGTAACAGATTTAAGGTTGAAAAGTTTACAACCAATGCAAAGAAAGATGTGGATTTCAGGGGAGAAGCAAGGGGAGGCAGGGAGACTACTGAAATTGCACACACAGGAGGATGAAGATCATAATATTGGCGATAGGGAGGAAGGTAGACTATAGAAAAACAATGGAATTATTTGTATAGGCACAAAGGGTTTTGATATGGACACAACTAAGAGAAGCTCATTACTGTGAGGAAATTCATTCATTTTCAGGAGCATGTACTAACTTGAATATTACAAGATACCCTACATTTGACATGATGGCACCCACGTGTGTGCATGTTTATGTGTGTGTGTGTTTGTGTATATACATATGAATGCAGAAAAGGGAGGTATAAAAAGTAAGGATAGTTTAGTTCTCTTCTTTTCCTCCCTGTGGCTTCTGACATTCCTATTCTATTGAGATTTCAATAGAAAGTGTGAGTTGGAGAGGCAATCAGAAAACCTGCGTCAAGAGTATCACTTTGTACAAAAGACATTCTTCCTACACATTTTCCATATAGTTTAAGATTAAACACATGAATCTCCCTTCTAAGAAAGAGATTGCCAATAAACTATCACCATTGTAAGTTACAGTTCACAAATTATGTAATTAACAAGTGTTTATGAAACAACTACTGGGTGTCAATCCTTTTCTGGGTCCTTTGAACAGAAGGATAAATAAGACATTATGACTCATTAAAACATGAAAGAAAAGACATTGGAATTCAAAGTAAAATGTATGTAGCATTTGTTAGATCTAAAGCAAAGCTTATAGCACATGGAGAACTTCACCAGGATATGAAATACTTATTAAAATTGTCCACTTTGAGAAATGTATATATCAAACTGAGATGCCTTATTCATAATCTACCTATACGATCCTAATTGTTTCTACTCCCAAGATATTCACATCCTTCTGGAACCTAAAATAATCTTCATTTCTGTATCTTTGCTCTTCTCATCTCAAATTCAATATGTTTCCTAAGACCTTCATTTTCTTTAACATATGGTCAGCAAGATCTATGTATGTGACAAGAATGATGAATAACGGCTAATGAAACTTACACCTGATGAAACACACATGCATAAACACACACAAAATACCTTAGTATCTGATAAATTTAACTTGAAATCAGATTACTGATATTATGTATGAGAGGCAAAGTCATTCCCACTCAGAACTGCAAAATAATGATTTTATTTGTTTGTTTTTTTCTATTTTGCTCCTTGGCTTGTCTCTGTTGCCCACAGCTGTGTCTGCCTTTCAGCTCCTGCCAGCCCTTAACTATGAAACTTTTGCTGGTTCTCCTAACAGCAAAGACTCACTCTATCATGCCTATTTCACAACCCCACATTATCTCTCTCCCCATTCTTCATATCAGACTAGACATTGAGGCCCACAGATTCTCTCTCAGTCTTATATTTCTTCTTATCTCCATAGTACAGGAATTCCAGCTGTTATTTCATTCCATAACCTTCAGAGTCCAAATCTAACATTAGAGATGACATTAGTTTTGATAAAATAGACGCCCCTTTAAGGCCTAGCCAGGCAGGATTAGTTTAGTTGAGTAATGTGGGTATATGAACATGGAGATAGCAGGCCCTCAAATAACGTTCTTTTGTTCTGTGTCCTTAGGTCATAAAGTTGGTGAGGAAAAAAAAAAATTGATTCCCCATTGGGGCCATTGTCTGTGTGCAGTTCGCACTTTCTTCTCGTTTCTTCATGGGTTTTTTCCTGGGAACTCTTGTGTTCTCCCACATTGTAAATACACAAACGTGAGGTTCTCCAGCACATCTCTGCTATTCCCGAGAGCATGACTGCGGGTGTGTGAGTGCGCCCGTTGGGCTGCTGCCCCATCCAGGACTGCTTCCCACCTTGCATCCTGACCTACAGGATAAGCTCTGGTCATCTGCGACTCAGAATTGGGGTAAGTAGATCTTACCTGTTTTTATTTCTCTTTCTTAAATGTAGGTATAGCTCACCTTTATTTCATTGTTTAATATTAAGACTGTTTTGGACTTTATTTAGAAGTTTGGTGACAGATTTGTGACCAGACATATGTCCTAGAAACTCAAAACTTGTTTATATCCATTAGCCTATGGTGAAATGTGTTTATTTATAAGAGTCACTTTTCTTAAAGGTGCACTTTCCAGGAACTCACCTGTGACATTAAGTGTTGTGAATAACCCTTAAGTATGTATGTGAGTATGAATCTGCAGTATGAGTATTGACACAGACATACATATGGATATGTGTATGTGGTGTGTGCATAATGGACTTAAATTTCATATTTTGAATGAGACCAAAAGGAGCATTGTAACATGGCGGTTCAGATGAGGCAAGCGTTGACAATATTTATCTAATTATGTCAAGGCTGTCCCAAGAACAGAAAGAAGAAGCCTGAAGGATTAGCCCATAAGTGAGAACAACTCAGGTCGGGACTGTGGATGTTCTTTCAAACCTGTGATTGTGTCTGGAAGGAGATCATTTTAGATCCTGGGAGACTTTCTCAGGTTAATACAAAAAAACTCTACAAAAGACCCCCTAGTGTCTTGCCATAACACAGAAATGGCATATGAGTCCCATGACTTGCTTTAGGCCACCACCATAAATCAATGTCAACTTTGAGAAAGCAAAACCAAAAAGCACCTTCCCTTCTCGTCCCCAGCCTATTTTCTTTACAGAGCCACCTGCACTGCTTCCTCAACTAGAGCTGACCACTGGGATCCAAGCTGCACAGAAGAAAAATTAAATGTCGTGAGGAAAACAGAGGGAGAAAGACTCAACCAGATCCCCAAAGGATTATGCAGTGTCAGCAATAGTTTTTACACTGTGAAGCCCGAGCCCACTTTTCTCAGAGGTGCCTCTTGCACGTGGTCGAGGAGAAAGGGAAGGAGGGAGGGCTGGAGCCCCGGGCCCTTCACCCCAAGCCAATCATCACAGCTCCGTGTCTTCTGTTTTTAAACATTACAGTCCCATTAAATTTTTATCCACAGAAAGGATTCCACAAACCGAAAAGTTGAAAATACTAGGGTAATAAGTTCTATAGTAAAAGTCAGAACAGCTGCGTTATAGTATCACATCTGAGATTTCATCTCTCCGCATCTCATTTTCTCGTTTGTAAAGTGGAGATAATATCAAGTTCTTTGCCTTCCACGTACTATCGTACTAAGAATCAAGTGAGCCGAAGCACGTTAAATGTCTTTGCAAAACTGAAAAATATGATAACAATGTAAATGCAGTATTTAGCTGAATAGAAGTCACCCATTTAACAAAAACTATTCCAGAATGGAGCTGGATGCTAACCTTTACCTCGTGTCCTCTGCAACATCAGTGATAACTGTGCAGACTCCATGGCCAGGATGTTATTCTTTTGCTTGGAAATGATTGTTAAGTTGGTTTTGCTTCTATATGTTTCATTTAATAGCAGAATTCATTTTTTAAAGAAAATAAAATCTTAAGTAGAATGTTATTCCATTTAAAAAAAATAAAAAGAATAAAGCAGCCTGAGCCAGTTGACATGGAAGTGGGTGTCACAGCGTGGCCACACACCTAGGGCTCAGCTGGCCATATTTGAATTACTCCCCTATTTTGTTACTAAAGCCTTATCTTGTCCTCCTAAATAATTTTATTCAATGATTTTCCATTTTGTTCGAAATAGTATTGGCCACTATGAAACCCATGGTGACATTGTAATTTTAATTGATTCATTTTAACATTTAATTGGCAACTTTAATAAATCAAGTTTTATTTTGCCCTTTGTAACAGCTCGACCTTTGGTTTGAGAAATTATCTTTTCCTTCTTATAAGTAATGTAGACAGAGACAAAAATGAAAGTGCCTGACTTGGAGGTGCCTGTGGCTCAGTGGGTAGGGCACTGGTCCCATATAGTGAGGGTGGTGGGTTAGAACCCAGCCCTGGCCAAACTGCAACAAAAAAAATAGCCCAGCGTTTTGGCGGGCACTTATAGTCCCAGCTACTTGGGAAGCTAAGGCAAAAGAATCACCTAAGTCTAGGAGTTGGAGGTTGCTGTGAGCTGTGATGCCCCAGCACTCTACTGAGGGCAATAAAGTGAGACGAGAGAAAAAGAGAGAAAGAGAGAGAGAAAGAAAGAGCGAGCCTGACTTTCACAGATGAAAAGGCGGCCAGATAACTAATAACTCAAGCTAAGCCATTCGGACTTTTTCTCAAGGCTCCAAATTTTGAGCTGAATTACATGGGATGGGGAAAAAAATAGTGATAATGTTCCTTCATCTTGGTGATGGAATCCAAACAAATCTCCTGAGTGGCTCTTGAGTGAGGCCAAACGCCTTGAGCCACGCAGGCGCCTATTCTGTCTGACTTACTTCCAAGCCTGTTCTCCAGCTTTCTCATCCACCCTCTCAGCTTCTTTGTATTCTTATGATCCTTTTGTTTAACTTAATCAGAACTTTAGGGCTTGCAAAACAAACAAAAGCTCTAGCTTAAGTTCATAACCTTAATAACCCTCCAACTATACTAGACTACATTTAACTAGACAAACGCTCAAGGAACTGACAGCTGCTATATTCTACCATGTTCTGTGGTATGCAGATGTTGTATGGGGTGTATTATTTATATATTATACACACACACACATACACACACCACACAACACAACACAATGAACAAGTATTATTTCTTCAGATTTACTGATATACCAAGTTTCTCCAAGTTGTATAACTTTTCTAAGGTAGTGTAGCTGGAGAGCCACCTAGCAGTTCAAAGACACATCTGATTGGTTCCTAAACCCTGCTTCTTTCCATTTATATACTCCATAATGAGTCAAATTATTTGGCTAAAAAAGGCTTTGCTTTTCACTGTAATTTGGGGTTAAAATAGTATCTATTCTATAATACTAAATTATAATACTTTGCATATTTACATATTTTATAATTAAATATTTAGTGAAATATTAATCAGAATAATAAAATATTAATTAGAGAGTAAACTTGTGTTGCTCTGTTGAGAAGGATGCGTTAATGTAAATACAGAGTTTCAAACAGTGTTGCTGGTAGGATATACTAGGAGGTGTGGCCTTTTCTGTGGCTTCCTGTATATATTCTTCATCAAAACCTTGTTTCAGCTAAACATTTACTGACTAAGGTGACTGAGCTCTCCTGGAGGTCAGGCAGCACCTTGATGTTTTATTAGTAATTCTTCTGCTGATAGGGATGAGATCATGTTTGGTTGCAGCCAAGAGACAAGAATATTTCATCAATTTCCTAGAAATTCTGACAAATGTCTGGCATTTCAAGGCCAGTTTAGTCCTAACTCTTGATCTTTAACTGTTTTTTAGCAAATCCAACACTAAGAAATAGTTGAGTATGTTAAGAAATGTGTCTTCCATCTGACCTTTGACACCTGCGATGATAAGAATTAAAGTTTGATCTGAAATTTCTCTAACCTACTGTCTTAATCCATAGTCAAACCACAAGCCATGCCTCAGATCATTCATCCCCCAAACATAAACAATAGACATTTTGTGAAAAATGTATCTGTACCATGTTTTTAAATTAAGTAGTTTTCAATTACCTCCACACAAATATAAAACATAATAGAATATTTGTGTGTATATATACACACATAGTTTTGGGGATTCCAGTTCATTTAAAATACATGTTTCTCAGCTCTCTTGGTAAAAAAAATTTCTCTCTTTACTTACTAATCTGTTCATTTTTTTCCCAATCAATATTTATTTGAAGTTTACCTAATATGTGGTAAGAATTGTGTTAAGTACTAGGTCATAAATAAGAGAGATGCAGTCTCTGAACTTCAGGCCACTGTGTGTGTATGTGTGTATTTATGTATTACATAAAAGAATAAGAAAATAAAATAATATCCTAAATCCTACTACCATAATGAGTTATTAATAGCTAATATTCTTCATACTCAAATCATTTAGAAACATTCACACACACACACACAAAGATACACATGATAATATTGGACACGTCCTTTCCCAATTTCATGTTCACAGTGGAAATCCTTACAAATTAACTTATATAAATTTTATTCATTTTTAATTGGGTATATGATAAGTTTAGATATGGCTTTATAGCAGTTTATTTATTCCTACCCCATAGATGACATTTCCTTTGTTGTCAGGTTTGTTTGTTTGTTTGTTTTTCAACTATAAACAATGCTGTTTTAAATGCACACATTATATATTGGTATTTTTATCTCTAGGTTAGAGGCTCTTAGAACTGGAACTAAGGGGTAAAGTATTCTATATTGCTTTCAAAAAAATCCATAATAATTCCCACTTCTATCAGCAATATACAGAAATAAAATTCATCTCATATATCCACCAACAGTCCCTATTAATTGTTATTCATTCTGGCCTCCACACATTCTTCAGATCTGGAAACCCTTTATTTCACAGTCTCTATCCAACAATCTCACCCAAGCCAGACCTTACGGAGAAGTCAGTGACATTAAGATGAGATGATACAAAGAGTTCATTCCAGCAAGGATAGAAACAGTTGTCTAATTCTGAAAGAAGTAATGGGGATAAAATCCAGAAAAGCTGGATTCTTGTTTTGGCCATGCTAAGTTTAAAATGTCATTTCCAAGTAGAGATTACCCATAGGCATTTGGATATATGTCTAGAGATCAGACACAAGTTGAGGGCTAGATGCGAGAACATCATCATGTAGATAGGATGACATCTGAAGCGATGGGGACAGAGGACGTCAGTACACAGAGAGTGCCGAGAAGAGAGACGCAAATCATCAGCCTGAAGCTCAAGGAACTCGAAATGGAGAAGTCAGTCCAGGGAAGGGAGGCCCATGAAGCAAGCCAAGGAAGGGAGATAAGCAGGTCACTGCGAAGTTAGGGAAGGCACCTGCTTCACTCTATTGACAGATCCCCTCCAATAAAGACAGCAGTGCACCAGCAGTTCCAGGGGAATACTGGGGTAGAAATAGATGGGAGTACCAAGGATGGGCAAATGGAAGCATGAAGGAAGAACACCTTGACAGCACGTGCCCTGGTCCTCACCCTGAATCTCTGTGCAGGATGTGCACAGAATGCATTAAGAAGAAGGCCTAATGTGTGGGACTCTCATCTTGCCCTGTAGAGTTTCTTTGGAGAAAGCTGCTGTGACTAGTGACCCTGCACTTATTACCATTAGTGGTGTTGTGACACCTAGAGGGTCTGATCAACCTCCTGGGACTTCTTCTGTCCAGACTTTCCTTCTGCAGGAAAAGTGCCTGCACACCTGCTATGGGGCAGCGAGGCTGAAAGAACTAAGAATAGAGAGCCCATACCGTGTCCAACCATGATCTGGATAAAAGACAAAGCAGAAGTGATTTTTAGTCTCAGTGAGAGCCGAAAGGAGGCAAATCAGAAGGAATATTGAGAGCCAACTGGACCCTTATCTAGCCTAAATGGTTGAAACAGCTCTGCTATAACAAGGTGGATGTGTTCCTACAAATGTCCATGCAGTGCAAAATAACCCAATAAAAACCAGCAAGGCTTACTGAAAAAAAAAAATGAAGTTTTGGCACAACACTCAAAAATTGCACCAGTGACACATTAAAGAAAAATAAAAAGATTCGATGCTAATAAAAACGAAAGCACAATTTTATACATGAAAATGGTTGGGAAACATATAAATACTGTAATAAATATGGCACTTTACCTTGAAAAAACCCTGAAATCCACCTTTGGAAGGGAGCCTTGGAAAGGTAGTAGGTTGTGAGTTATTGGGAAGTAGTGCAAGAGCAGGAAATTACAGCACTAGCTGAGGAAGGGGGCGATGCATGGGGAAACCGAGGCAGCTGCAAGAAGTTTGAAATGTGTGCATGTGTGTATTTTGTATATTCTTACAAGGCTTGGTTCTCCTGGGTATATTTTTCAGCATTCCTCTAGTGTTTCTTTCTTAAGAAATTGAGCATGAACAAATGGAAGCAGGATTTATGGTCACATTGTTCCCTAATATATCAACTATGTTTTCAAAACAAGCCTTATAGCAGAATTGACCATACCATGAATGCACCAGCTGCAGACAGCAGCAGATGTCAGAAAAACAATCAGCGACAGGAGGCTGGACCATAACTTGGCAGTTGCCAGGCAGGGCACATTCAAGGACCAGTATTAAAGTCCAAGGCCTCTTCCCCTCAAGGTCATGCAGACCTATAGAGCCCCTGCATACAAGAGGAACAGGATGGGAAGGAATTAGAAGTTTGAACAATTATACAAAGAGACTGGGGAAAATCTGAAGGACTATAGCAGAATTTATTAGACCATTTTAAACCTTTGCCACATTGGTCCAAACTTAATTCTACAACCCCACTCTCTGCCTACTACTTAGAGGGAAATGGGAGTGGGGAGGCATGAAAATAGATCAGTTGTAAAGAAATAAAGTAGATAGAATATTGTAACTCTTTCTGTCAAAATGTATGAATGGAGGTCAATAAGTGAAGATGTGCGTAGACAGCACACTGATGTTTGCTATAAAAACAAGTTGAGAAATGGGTAGACAATTGAAATAAAATGTAAGTTCTACAATAAATTTTTGGTAGTAGTTTACATTTTTTAAAAGGAAGAACATCCATTTGACTTTGTTTTCTTATTCATCAATTTCAGTGCAAGGAAGAGGACCAGGATACTTGAGTCAGGTATAGATGAGTAGTGGCCCAAGTCAGTGTGGTGGCAGACATGAGCTCCAATGGAGCAGGCATCGTTGGTGGAGAAGATGGAGGAATAATGTCCAAGAACAACAGAATTCAAGACAGAATTCAAATCCTACTTCATGATCCTGATGGATACTGGGTGTGAGAAAACCAGTAGGATGCTTCTTGAGAGATCAAGAAGTAGCAAAGAAGAAAGGAATGTTTCAAGAACTAATCAGCCATACCAGGAACTTTTTTCATCACTGATGATTCATGGAGTGCCTGAAAAGGATGGCAAGGAGGAAGGAAATAGGCAGAGAACTACTGCAGATCCATAGATAGGAGAGGGTTCAGGGGATGGTCAAGTGTCTGAATTTTTTTCCACTTCTGGTGGTGATGGTAACATAGATCCATGACCTCATGACAGGTGTGGCAAGGCACTGCAGCCCTGAATGCTTTTCTGGGTGGTGTGCCAGCTTGCAGGAGGCTAGTTCTTCAGAATGGCAGCTTCCAACCAGGGATGTCCAACTTTTTTTTTTCTTTTCTGCTACACTTTGGAAGAAAAAGAGTTGTCTTCGACCACACAGTATATACACAAACATTAATTAAAGGTAATTGGCAAAAAAAAGTCCGTGCCTACTTTTCATAATATCCAATACCACAGAGAAGCAAAAAATGTCCTCAGAAAATCAGTTTGCAATCTGAAGGCCACAGGTTGAACACCCCTTTAAGAAAAAGCATTTATTGATCACTTATGTCCCGGCCATGTTCTAGGTTTAGCTTACATATCTCTGATTCTCTCACAACTTTATGAAGGTGAGATTACCTATTATTTACCAACTGAAACCACTGAAATTCTGAAAATTTAAGTAACTTGACCTGACTCATGCAATCAATAAATGAAAGAGCCAATAATCAATTTCAACTTTAATACTAAAGTCCACATCATTTTGTGAATAGCCACGTGCCCTTTGTCCCTTCTATAGGGCATAACCTCCATGAACAATGGCCTAGTAAAAATGCAAATTGTTGCAAATTCATAGAGGCAAAAAATCAGATGAACTGTCTTTCTTGCTTTGATATACTATTTACCAGTGTATTTTATACACAGAAGGCAGCTTATTTGTTGTTTTGCTGTTTATAAAGACACAACTGAATAGTATTTAAATACTATTTTAAATAAAATTTTAAAATAAAAAACAATGTAAAATGTTATCAGTTGTCTTAGAGTAGAAAAGATCCATATTAAGCAGAGCATGATTTCTTTAAGGGAACATGGTGTGATAAGGAGTCTTAGAAATACCAGACAGTAAGCTACCTGTGTCTACAACAGTAGCTGTGACAGAAGGTTCATAGTATTATTTGTTGAATGAATTCACAGACAAACTTATTAATAGACAGACTTGAGTCCAGCTGCCTCTGCCAACTAGCTATTTGGCCTTGGGAAAATTTGGCTACTTAGCCTTTCTAAACTTTTTCCTTTCTTAATTTTTTAAAATAAAGCTGATGGCTGGCTTGCCTACATTGCAAGTGCATCAGAAAAGGAAAGGATTAAAATCTAGCATTTGTTGAATTGATATTACAGACTCTCTGGTTGGCAATTTTCCCTACTCTATATTGATGAGATATGAAAATGAAAAGCCTTTTTATTAAATACCATGAGCTTTTCTTGAATACGCCTCAGCCTGAAAGACTGAATAATTGAAAGGATACTCTTAGAACCAGAATAACATGTTTAGGATGAGTTAAAGAAAAGATCTTAATAAATAAACCTTGAAACATATTACATCAAGAAGTGGGATAAGCAGGCCCTGTAATGGTAATAAGAAAAGATGAGATAAAATTGATAAAATTACTACTGATGGGATCATAAAATGGATGCCATCCATCGCTGAATCCTAATGGAACTTCACCACCCCTTCACAGCTATTTGAGCAGGAATCTTCAGTCGAATAACCAGAGGTCTGAACCAGTATGACACTGCAGCATAGAATACAGGTAATTTTTTCAAAGATTGGGCAGAAAGTTAAAGGTAAACCAGGAAATTCAGGTTAGCCTCCTTAGCCATAATTTAATTTTATATCCTTGAAAATACATTACTAAATTTGTGTTCTCCTGGGAGGTTTTAGGTTATTCCTATCCTGCATTCTTCTTTGTAGCATTTAGTTTTGCTAGAATTCAGAAACCAGTGCATAAAAAGTAGGACAAACTCTGAAAAAACAAGGACTAGCTCCTGTTCCAATGAATTTATCACCTAAAGGCACAAACAATATAGAAAAAGAACAGTGAAATAGCTGTGTAGTATATGGTACATTTACAAATGGTATAAATGTAATTATTTTTATTTTTATTTTATTTTATTTGTTTATTTTTTATTTCTGGGGATTCATTGAGGGTACAACAAACTAGCTTACATTGATTGCATTTGTTAGGTAAATGTGTCCCTCTTATAATTGTGTCCCACCCCCAAAAGGTGTGTCACACACCATGACCCCCCCCCCACATCCCTCCCTTCTTCCCCCACCTCCCACTGTGTATTAGATTATTAATTGTCCTCATATTAGAGTTTAGGACATAGGATTTTTGCTTCTCCATTCTTGTGATGCTTTACTAAGAATAATGTGTTCCATTTCCATCCAGATTAATACAAAAGATGTAAAGTCCCATCTTTTTTAACGGCTGAATAATATACCATGGTGTACATATACCACAGCTTGTTAATCCATTTCTGAGTTGGTGGGCATTTAAGCTGTTTCCACATTTTGGCAATTGTAAATTGAGCTGCAATAAACAGTTTAGTGTAAGTGGCCTTACAGTAAAAGGATTTTTCTGCTTCTGGGTAGATGCCCACTAATGGGATTGCAGGATCAAATGGGAGGTCTAGCTTGAGTTCTTTGAGGGTTCTCCAAAATCCCCTTCAGAGTGGCTTCAAAGAAAATGAAATATCTAGGAATATACCTAACAAAAGAGGTGAAGGACTGCTATAAAGAAAATTATGAAATTATAAGAAAAGAAATAGCAAAAGATATTAACAAATGGAAGAACATACCATGCTCATGACTGGAAAGAATCAACATTATTAAAAAGTCTATACTTCCAAAAGCAATCTACACATTCAATGCCATCCCTATTAAAATACCAACATCATACTTTCAAGACTTGGAGAAAATAATTCTTCACTTTTTATGGAACCAGAAAAAACCTCATTTAGCTAAGACAATTCTTATTAATAAAAATGAAGCCAGGGGTATCAGCCTACCAGACTTTAGGATGTACTACAAAACCACAGTGATCAAAAGAGCATGGTACTGGCACAAAAATGAGACTTAGACATCTGGAACGGAATAGAAAACTAGGAGATGAAAGTAACATCTTACAGCCACTTAATCTTTGATGAATTATACAAGAACATACACTGGGGGAAAGACTCTCTATTCAATAAATGGTACTGGCAGAACTGGATATCCACATGTAAACTGGTTCCACACCTTTCTCCACTCACAAAAATTGATTCGAGATGGATAAAGGACCTAAAGTTAAGGCATGAAGCAATAAAAATCTTCAAAGAAAGCATAGGAAAAACACTGGAAGTTATCAGTCTAGGGAAAGCCATTATGAAGAAGACTTGCATGGCAATTACAACAACAAAAATAAATGAATGGGACTTAATTAAACTGAAAAGCTTCTGTACAGCTAAGGAGACAATGACCAAAGCAAATAGACAACCTATCCAATGGGAAAGAATAGTTGCATATTTTGAATTGGACAAAAACTTGATAACTAGGATCTACAGAGAACTCAAATTAATCAACATAAAAATGTAATTTTTTTTAAACTGGGAACTCCAGACATATTTTCCTAGGAGAGAAAGTAGAAGATTGGCAAATACTAACTTGATACTTGTGCCTAAGGTGGTGGTCAACATATTTAAGGCAAAAGCCTTTGAGATATCAGAAGTCCCTCAACTGAAACATTCAGTCTAGGTCTCATTTCCACTCCTTCCATGTACTGATATTTATTGCTAGGACAAGAACATTTAAAATCTGTGTCCCCCCTTGCTTATATACTTCTTAATGGTAGACTCTTCAATATTAAGGACCTTCAAAATTCAGTGATGTTATCATTACTGCTATGAATACCAGTGAAAATGATCATTGTTTATATTTGTACATGCTTCAGTTTCAAGATTTACTCACCTCCATTTTAAAATGAGTTAATTAAGGAATCTTACATATCTTGCCTAAAAAGGCATTGAGGTTTGCCTCTGGCCACTAAACTCTAAGTTGCAAAGTTGGAGCTTAATTCTAGGAGTCCCCACTCATTCCCACTCACCCTTCAAACCACACCAGTCACTCTGACTATTCCTCAAGCTCACTGTGCATAGTATAGGCACCTGCCAGCAGTCGCCTGAAGTTGTAAACCCACCATCCTACAAAATTATTATCTTTTGTTTATGGCCTTCTAGTATATTTTTATAATTTATATAGTTGTTATTTTATAGTGTATATCTATTGTAGCCTATTTTTAATTTAATGCATATTATGTGTGTTCTATATTCTACATAGCATTCATATTTTTTAATGTCTCCATATTATTGAAAGTAGCAAATATTCTTGATTCTTGTGTATTTCCCTATTGTTAGACTTTATGGCTACCTCTATTTATTACAGCTTTTTTTTTTCATTTTCAACAGCTTTGGTGAAGAGTTTCATAAATATCACTCTTTTCTTCTTCCTTCATTTTTTCCTTAGGATAATGTCTTGAGTTGAATTTTTCATAACATAAAAGCACATATATAACTTTATAGCTTTTATAGCCATTGCCAAATATCTTTCCAAAAGTACTGAACCAATTTACATTACTAACAGCAATATGTGAAAATGACCAATGTATTATTCATTTTGTGGGAATTCTTCCATAATGGAATAGATAAAAATAAACTTAACTCAATTTTTCAAACTTTTATTCAAAATCAACTATCAGTCAAGAATTTTATAGACTCTGGAATTATATGGGTAAATTAAAAAGGCATCAAACTTACTCTCAAGGAGCTGTAGATAATTTTGCCACAGTAATTCCAGAGTCTGGAAAGTCAGGAATTATGTGCAACCAAAACACACATGTGTTTAATGAACAAATTATCTTGATAGAATTTGAGTGATGATGTATCTCCCAGCTTCGTGTGATTCCATCTTGAGTATGTCATTCCTGCTCAGTTGTCAGCACTCTCAGGAACAGGCCATGATCATTTGCTTATGTTCCACACCAAGTCAGGAAAAAAAACAAAAGACCTGCCAGCTCTTCTTTGTCTATTTCACAGATTCATACATTGATGTAAAGCCCAGGCAATATTTCTTTTCAAATTTTCAGGTAAAAGTATCATGAGTCTTTTATGGCTCTTCCTAGGCACCAGAAGAAGTGTACCTATTAAAAATTTACACTAGAACGGAATCAGAAAACTGTGCTTTAGTTCTACATCTGCCACTAAATGTGTGACCTGTGGCAAGACATCTAATTTCTGTCTCATGGATAAAAATATGTTCCCTACATACTCCATGACTATCCTGACTTGATTAATTTCCACCGTAAGCTAGCTTTGTGCTGGAAGCAGGTCCACCCTCTCAGATTCCTGTTACACCATACTTAATGTATTACTTTTTTCTTCTTTTTTTAAATTTCAAATTAATATGAGAATACAAATTTTTAGGTTGCATTGTTCTCAATTTCAAGGTAAAGTTCAAGTTGTAGGAGAGCTCCTCAACCAGGGGGTTGTGATGAATACCCTCACATTATGCCCATTAGGGCACCAAATGCCCTCCCTCCTTCTGCCAATTGCCCTCCCCTTCCCCTTTCACCTCATGCTTCCCCCTTGCTAGACTATGGAGTCAAAACACATTCTTCTAAGTAAATTATCTCAGGGGTAGGAAAAAGAAGCATCCAATGTATTTAATGCACACTTAATCCCAGTTACACAACTCTAGTTCTTCAGTCAAGACTCAACACCACTCCAAAAATCTTAACTTGTATAATTCTAGCCAACATTGATTTGTTTCCTTTTATACCATTGATAATGTTAAAGTCAGAATTTCATTGTGAACTCTTTACATTTTTCCTAAATTGTTTCCTAGTTTTATATCTTATCTCTCTTCTCTTCTCCACTTACTCTATCCCCAGATTGGTAAGCAGATAAAATTGCCTTCAATTTTCCTATAATACCAGAAACATAGTAGGCTCTCAATTTTCTTTAAAAGTGATTGAAAAAAATTAGAGGAGTCAAAACTTAGAAGGAGACCATGATGCTGGAGAAGAAGAAACTGCAGCAAAGGGAGGCTAAAATTCTGCTTACACTCTCACATCAAGACATCTGTAGGTCTTCAGGCCGTACATACGTGAGAGAAGTTCAGAGAATTATGAACAAAGCACCACAGGGAGAGAGAATTGCTGAGCAGGGATTTTGGCAGGCTTGCAGACTTGCAAGAATAAAAGTTGGGATTCTGAGGCAGCCAAAATGATGGGTAAACACTGAGAGCATTAAGTTGAGATGATCCCTCTAGCCCCCTAAAAAAGGGAAACAAAGCATAATCAAGGTCTATGTCTCGGGAATAAGATCAGACTGGAGAAAGCCAGCCCTGAAGGTCAGCCCCTGCTGGATTAGGTGATATTAAAAAGTACAGTTCTGGAAGAGCCAAGCAACATAGTATTAAAGCACCTCTTGTGAAAGATAAGATCATCTACAGCCACTATGAATGTTTAAAAATATATTTACTCAAACATTGATCATTAATTATTAAAATTTAAATCAGGCAATTGAAGTCTAATTTATAGAACAATAAAAGTGCAGTTCAAATTATACCAATTTGATGACTTTTTTATAAATGTATACACCCATACAAACGTCATGATGATCAGAAAAGCAGAATTATTTCCATAACTCCTTAAAAGTTCCTTCAGGATGTTTGCGGAAAGTCCACCCACATCCCACTCCCAGGCAACCACTGCAATGCTTTCTGCCACGTCAGATCCTGCACTGTTTCAGGATTTCATTTCTATAAAAAAAGAATGATATGGTATGTTCCTCTGTGGCATCCTGTATTTGTTGTCATCCTCCTTCTTACTGCTGAGTGATAGGCATTATCTGAATTTGTCACAACAATTTGTTTTCCATTCAATTGTTGGACATTTTTGTCATTTCTAATTTGGGACTATTGTAAGTGAAGCAGCTATGAACATTCATATGCAAGTCTGTCTGTGTGTGCGTGTTTTAATTTCTCTTGGGTAAATACCTAGAAGGGGCATTGCAGTCACCTGGTAAGTGTATGTTTATAAGAAACTAGGGAAGTATTTTCCAGAGTAGTTTAAACAAATAGAAACAGAAGATAGGAACAGCTGCTCCACATCCTTGCCAAAACATGGTTCTCAATACATTTTAATTTTAACCATTTTGAAGATTGTAGACTGATATTTCACAGTGAGATTACTTTGCACTTCCCTAATGGTATTGAGCATTCTGTCACATATTTACCAGCCGTTCATATAACTTCTTTTCTAAGGGGCTTCCTTTCCAATTTTATTGGATTATTTGGCTTCTTATTACCAAATTGTGAGAGATCCTTGTCAGACATATAAGGTGACAATGTTTTCTTCCAATTTGTTGCTTTGTTTTCATTTCTTAATGTTGTCTTTCAGAGAGCTGGAGTATGTAATTTAATTAATCAATACATTTAATTTATCAATATGTTTTCTTTTATAGCTAGTACTGGTGGTTTCTGTCTAAAAGGTATTTGCCTATAATATAATCACAAAATTTCTCCTATGCTTTCATCAAAAAGTTTTAAATTTTAGCTTTTAGCTAAGGTCTATAATCCATTTCAACTTTATTTTTGTGTATGGCATGAGTTAAGTATTAAGTTTTTTTCTTCATGTGAATGTTCAGTTGTTTCAGCACCATTGTCAAAAATTATTGATTTCCCATTTAATTAGTGTCTGTACTGAAGTTCAATTGACTACATATATGTAGATTAATTTCTGTACTCTCTATTCTGTTCCAATGACCAATATATCTACAACTATGCCAATATACACTATCGTGATCAGTTGGTAGTTTTCACTTCAAATCTTGAAAATAGTGTGCATGATTTATGTCTTTTAACTTTCCTACCTACCTTCCATCCTTCCTTCCTTTTTTTCCTTTTCCTTTCCTCAAAATTGTTTTGACTATTCTAGGCCCTTTACATTTCTACATAAATTTTAGAATCACTTGACAACTTCTATTTTAAGAAAGCTTACTAAAATTTTGAGTTGGATCACACAGAATGTACAAATTATGTTGATACATTCCTTAGAATTTAATATATACATATAATGATGGCATCTATAAATAACAGATGATTTTACTCTTCCTTTACATACTGTATGCATTTCTTCTTCTTAAATTATTGGAGTGACTTTCAAAACAATATTGAGTGGAGGTGAAGAGAGCCAACTTCTTTACTTTATTCCCAATCATAGGGTGAATGTGTATAGTTTTTCATAATTAAACATAATATTAGTTGCACATGTTTAAAAATGTATATTATCAAATTAAGAAAGTCACCTCCTTTCAAAATTTTTGAAATTTTATATTAGGTATGAATTTTATAACATACTATTAAGAATATTATATGATATTTCTCCTTGTCTTAATATAGTGAATTATGAAAATTGAATTTTAAATGTTAAACCAACCTTGCATTCCTTGAATAAACACAATGTTTTCTTAAGGAATTTTGTGCCTATGTTCCTGAGGGACATCAATCGTTTATTTTCATGTAATGGTTTTATTTAGTTTTGAATCATAGTAACACTGTGCTCATGAAATAATGTCACTAAATAACTGTGCAGTAACTAGACTTTCATCCCTGATATTAGTAATGTGTGTCATCTATTTATTTTGAATTTATTAGTGGAGCTTGAAGTTTATAAATATACTGAATTTTTTAATAATTAATTTTTATTAATTTTTTTACCTATATTTTGTTCATTTTCTATTTCACTGATTTTTCTCTTTATTATTTCCTATCCTTATTAACTTTGGACTTAATTTTCTATTTCTATCTTCTCAAAGAAGAAGCTTAGGTAATAGATATTTCGAACTTTTGCTCTATTTCTAATAAGAGTTTAAAATATAAATTTCTCTCTAAATACAACTTTAGGTTTATAACACAAATTTTATATTGCTACTTAATTTTTATTCCATTCTAAATATTTTTTAGTTGCCCTTATAATTCCTTATTTGACTCCTAGATTATTTTTTAAAGGATTAGTTAATTTTTTTAATTTTTTTTATTAAATCATAACTGTATACATTAATGTGTTTCTGGGTACATCATACTGATTTTATATACAATTTGGAATGCTTACACCAAACTAGTTAACATAGCCTTCACCTCACTTACTTAAGTATTGTGTTAAGACATTTATACTCTACTCTTAATAGATTTGACACTTATGCTCGCAATATGCACCATAGGTGAGGTCCCACCAATTAACCTCCCTCCATCCAACCTCCCCCCTCCTTTCCCCCTCCTCTTCCCTCTTTCATCTAGTTAATTTTTAAATATGTAGAGATTTTTTAATATTTTGTCACTATTTTCAATTTAATTCTATTGTGGTCAGGTAGCGTGCTCTGCATGAATTCATTTTTTAAATTATTTCTTGTGCAGTGAATATTGTTTCTGCTCCTGTTTGGAGTAGTATTTATTCTATAAGCATCAATTGGGTCAAAATGGTTGATAGATTAATATACTCTTACTAATTTTCTATTTTTTCTATGAATTATTAAAAGACAACTATTGAAATTTCCAACTACAATTATGGATTTCTATTTCTCCTTTTGATTCTTCAATTGTTCTTCAGTATATAATAGGTCTATTAATAGCACCTACACACTTAATGCTGACACAGCTCTTCAATGAATGGTCCTCTCAACTTGGATAAAATTCTCTCTTTTCTTTTGGCAATATTTTTTCTCCTGATGTTTATTATGCTGGAAATTAATATATGCATTCCAATTTTCTTATGAATCATGTTTACATAATTTACTTTTAAAATATTTCACATTTAACTTCATCTGAATCTTTATATATAAAGTATAGTTCTATAGACAGCAGAGTTGGCCCTTGAAGTTTTATTCAGCTGGAAACTTTCTATGTTTTAATGAGATGATTTAGAAAATCTGTGTTTAATGCATTTATCAATGTGATTAGTTTTTCAATATGCCATTGTTCTATTGGTTTTCCTTTTGTTCCATCAATTTTTGTGTTATTTTCCTTCTCTTTTGGCTGTTGGTCAGATGAGTATTAATGGCACTCTACTTTATCTTTTTTATTTCAAAACTATTTCTTTTCATTTGTATTAGGTTTTTAAAGTTTACAATATGTATCTTCTAATAATCACCATCTACCTTCAAATAATATTATACCACTTCATAAGTAATGTAAGAACCTTACAAAAGTACAGTTCCATTTCCTTTCATCCCTCTTTTGTAATATTTTTGTCATCCATTTTGCTTCAGCAAATGTCATAATGCCATAATGCTTTCACTTTCTTTTTTTAAAATTTTTTTCTTTTATTAGATCATAATTGTGTACATTAATTCTGTCATAGGATACAGTGTGTTGCTTCAGAGAACTCAAGCGTAGTACCAAGAAGAGAACAAGTTATCCCATCACAGGGTGGGCAAGAGACTTAAAGAGAAACTTCTCTGAAGAAGACAGATGCATGGCCTACAGACATATGAAAAAATACTCACCATCCTTAATCATCAGAGAAATGCAAATCAAAACCACTCTGAGATATCATCTAACGCCAGTTAGATTAGCCTATATCACAAAATCCCAAAATGACAGATGCTGGCGGGGTTGTGGAGAAAAGGGAATACTACTACACTGCTGGTGGGAATGCAAACTAATACGTCCCTTTTGGAAAACCATATGGAGAACACTCAGAGATCTAAATATAGATCTACCATTTGATCCTGTAATTCCTCTGTTAGGTATATATCGAGAAGACCATAGATCACGCTATAATACAGATATCTGTACCAGAATGTTCATTGCAGCCCAATTCACAATTGCTAGGTCATGGAAGAAGCCCAAGTGCCCATCGACCCATGAATGGATCAATAAATTGTGGTATATATACACCACAGAATACTACACAGCCACAAAGAAAGATGGAGACTTTGCATCCTTCATGTTTAAATGGATGGAGCTGGAAAATGTCCTCCTTAGCAAAGTATCTCAAGAATGGAAGAAAAAGTATCCAATGTACTCAACACTATTATGAAACTAATTGTTAGCTATCTTAAGAAAGCTACAATCCAAATGGAGCCCTAGACTATGGGGTAAGGGGAGGGGGGAGGATAGGTAAAGAGAAAGATATTGTGGGGATCACGCCTATAATTTATCCTATTAGGGTGCATGTGAATTTGTCTAAAGGTTGAATATAAATGTCTTAACACAACAATTATGAGAAAGACATGATGGCTATGTTAGCCAGCTGGATGAGAGTTTTCCAAACTGCATATGGAAGCAACACACTGTATCCTATGATAAAATTAATGTACACAATTATGATCTAATAAAAAAAAAGTTCTGCAGCACAGGGTTCATTGGGCAAGGAACTAGGGCCACGCCAAAGATGACAGGAAAGGGAGCAGTGTGATGAGAGAGGGGCTGAGAAAGTTAACAGGTATAGGACAGCAAAGACTTGGAGGATTGAGTACAGATATCCCCAGCAATGGCTCATGGGACAACCATGGTCAGTACAGGTATTTTGTTTTTATCACGTGGCTTTCTGGCTTTTTAGTTTTATTTTAATCAGTTGCCAACACTTCAGAGCAAGAACGGTGCAAATAAAAATCTGGACTTCTCTTAGTTTATTCAGAGGCTTGAGGACACATGGTGGCTAATTAGCTCCAGCTGGGCAGAGTCTTGGTCGTGGGCAACGTGCTCAGTCCTCGGCCACCAGCCCTCCTCTAGCCACCACCAAATCACGGTGAAGGGGCTCATGTGTGTCCTGCACACAGGCACTGTTCTAAGTGCCTGTGCCCTGCACCCTGGGACAGCCCTGTGGACAATAGTGTGGGATTTGAATTCAGGACCCTTGTGCTGCTTCTGAGCTGGGACCCCACATGCACCCTCTCAACTCCTTATTTCAGGTACTTGGAGATACTGTGAGGTGGTGGGTGGGACAGAGGTGACTTCTTTGTCAGCCAAAGACATGGGAGTGCGAACACAGGCGATGAGCCCCAGTGCTGAGTCAGGCAGCCAGCAGAGGAGAAACTCCCTATGGAGGGAGGGAGCAGGAGCCAGACAGATGATGTGCGGGCAGGCCAGGATAACCATGCCCAACAGCAGTGGTGGATTAATGGCTCAGTCCCTATGCCAAACAAACCGGGGTCTAATGGCTCTGTGGCCTGTCGGGTTTTGATGGATGGTGAGACAGACAGGGGATGTGTCCTACTGATGTGGGTTTCTGGGAGATGGATGGCCTTGCCCTTTCCCCAAGTTAGCTCTGATCCCCAGCAGGCAGGGAAGGCTCACAGGGGTCGAGTTGGTGGGGCAGAGGGACAGTGTGGGCAGAGTGAGGGGAGTAAGGGAAGGTTATGGAAGGTCCTTTCCTTCAGGACAAAGAGTGCTAGTAACAAGGAGGAGTCATGGCTGAGGGTTAAGACCCTGCCACATGGGTCTGAATCTCAGTTCTTACATTTAGGAGCTATGTAGTTTTAGGCGATGTACTTAACCACTCTGTGCCTCATTTTCCCTCTTGTAAAGGGATAATTCTGCTATAAGGATTACAGAACCATGCCTAGTGGGTAACCATTATTACTTCTGGGGTGAGGGCCGTGGGCTACTTTACGGTTGCATCCGGTGACCAGGAGGGGTGGGGTGCTGAAGGGAAGAGCTCCTAACATCTTTGCATCTACACCTTGGTGCCTCTATAACAATGGCAGCATGGAAGCTTACTCCTGCCTGGGTCTCCATTATACCATGTATGTGCGTGTTTAGGAGCAGGGTAAAGGCAAGAAGAAATGCATTTGAAACAGGTAGCAGTGACAGAGAGGAAAGCTTGCTGGGGGATCTGGTCCCAATGCCAGTTCTTCCACCCTTCAGCTGCTGGTGCCTTCCTGCCCTTCCCCCAGTTCTGTGGACATAGCAAGGACTTCTCTACCTCAGGGCCTTTGCACATACTATTCTTGCATGTCCAGAGGCTTTTCCCCACCCTCCCTTGCTGTTTTCTCTTAGTGAAATCCTCATCCTTCAAGCTTCGATCCAAAAGTCTCTTTCTTAGGAAAGCTGTCTTTGACCTTCAACCTGGGTGAAGTTTCTGAAGTTATTCTGAGACTCCTCAGGGTCCTGAGAATCATCTTCTCACAGCACTTATTATAAGGCAATTTGTTAATTATTCAAGTGATTATTGAAAAGCGCATCTCCCCCATGGAACTGTTAGCTATAGGATGGCAGGGACAGTGTCTCTCTTGCTGCTGTCTGTATCTCATGCACCTGACTCAGTGCCCTGCCCACTTAAATACTCAATAAAAATGCATTAAAGGAAAGAAGGAGGCAGGAAGGTAGGGAAAGAGAGAGGGAAACAGAAAGGGAGGAGGCAATAAAATGTGGAGGAAGGAATTTAGAAACTAGGTTTGGATTTTGTTTTGGACACTCCTTAGCTGTGTGACTTCAGCCAAGTTACTTTGACTCTCTGAGCCTCTGTTTACACAGCTGTCAAAGAGGATACTAATAGGACCTGGAGCACAGGGCTACACTGAGGATTAAATAAGATTATACATGTAAAGTGCTCATCCCAGCGCCTACCACATTGCAAACCTCAGCAATGTTAACTGGGTCTGAGGCAAGAGGACTGCCCAGAGGGAGTTGAGTGGCTAAGGATCCCATGGCAAGTCAGGGGAGGCTGGGCTGGAGCCTAAACTCCTTGTCTTCCTTCCCATTCACAAGACGTCCTACCTCCCTGAGTGCCCTGACAGTGCCTCGTCATGGGCCAGGAGTGTCTTCATATCATTTGCAGGCACAAGCCAGACCCCACACAGACCACAGGCCTGCCAGCCCTATGGTACAATGTAGGTGTGACCCAGGACCCGGGAGGCAGAATGAAACCCTGCCCAGGGCCGGCTCATTTGCTCTTAATGGCCCTTCAGTCCCTGTAGGGAACCGGGCCACTTACTGCTCACTTGGAGTGGGCACCTAGATTCCCCTCTGTAGGGGGTGGCCTGTGAAGAGAGCAGATTCTTTTCTAAAGCTCTGCAGAAGGCGGAAGGGGACAGGGAGAAAGGCTGCACAAAGGTCTGTTACTGTGCCCAGTGGGGCAGGGTCCCCTGTAGTGCCAGTGCAGCTCAGAGCAGTGTGGCTCTGGGAAGGGTCATGATGCCTTGAGGAACATGAGGCTCACAAAAATGGCCTCTCCTGGAGGAAGCATCCCCAGCAAGTGCCACTGTATGCTTGTTCCCTAAGTCCCATGCCAGAGTAGTTCCTAAGCTTGAGCTTGCCACTGGCCTCCATGTGCTACTGGCCACATGTGGTTCTCTCTGGACCATCCTTCCTCATGCTTCAGGGGAGAAACCCCTGTCCACCTCTCCTTCCTGTGGTGTGACTTGAGGATCTAGGGCATGTGCTTGTACACAGCTGGGACGTGACCAGGACAGCAGTCCCTCTCTGCCCTCAGCCCCCACCCCTGCCCTGTGCCTGTGGGGCCCCCTCTGCTGGGCAGGCCCTCTCAGCTTGGCTGAGACCTCTACCTGTCTCAGGAAGGCAGGAAAGCTGGGGTCTTACCATCTCCCCCTTTGGTCCCGGGTGGCCCTGGAAGGAGAGAGAAGAGGGTGAGTACCAGGAACACTGCAGCCTGGAAGCCCACCCTGCCTGCCCCATGCATCCCTCCCACCACACTCCTGTTACACCTGTTGCCTTTCTCACATGGTCATTCCATGCTGTCACTCACTTGTCCACCCGGTCTCTAACCCACTGACTCAGGGGAGGTCATTTGGTCATTTTCCCACAGTCCTTTGCTGGGCCTTTCTGGCGGCTGCCCACTCTGCAGAGGAGAGTGGGGAGTGGTCTCCCTGGACCCCAGGCCTCATCCTGCCAACATGCCCAGGATGGCTTTGGGGGACTCCTGGTCCTGTGACATGAATGGACACGATCACCAGGACCCCTGGGCTGTGCTTAGCTGGTTGGCTTACAATGGGGGAATGAGCAGGTGGGCATCCAGGCTGCTCATCTTTAAGAGGTGAATGGGGCCAGGCTCAGCCAGGGGTGGGGCCGCATCATACTACCTGATGCTTTCACGTGGGGGCATCTGTGAGGGCTTTGGAGGGCTCAAGCCCCCTTCCAGCTCACTCCTTCCTCAGAGTTGGGAGGGCCCTCCTTTCCCTGTGAACTTTGTGCTGGGGGACCAAGTCCAGAGGACTGAAATGAACAGGAGAGGAGCTGTGGTGGAAAGTGGTCTCCTTGTGGATTTGGGCACTTGGGGGGTCTTGACCAGGGAAGGCCATGAGAGACACACAGGAGCTAGGGAGCCAGGGCTAGTGTGTGCCCATGCGCCCGGGCTCTCTGGACCCAGCCAGTTCAGCTCTCACTTGCTGTCTCCCAGCCTCACCTGCCCCAACAGAATCACCATGCACCAGCATCTCCAGACACCCAGAGCCCAGTTTAGCAGCTGGGGACTTTTGTTCTGGGGAACCTCACTGGGACCAGGAACCCAAATGGCCCCCTCCCTTTCCTTCTTGTAACAAGCTTCTGCCTCAGGAATTTTTTTTTTTTTTTTTGAGACAGAGCCTCAAGCTATCCCCCTGGGTAGAGTGCCGTGGCCTCACAGCTCACAGCAACCTCCAACTCCTGCCTCAGGAATTTTCCTTCTAAGCAATGCATTTTCCAAAGAGTCAGAATTTTGCAGAAGGACCCTAGAGACCCAGGGTTCCTGGCCTGGGACTGAGTGGGTGCAGGAGCCCCAGCGTGAGAGAGGGCCCACTTACCGGTTTGCCATCCAGTCCAATGGGACCCTGAAACCAGAAAGGCCAGATGTAAAGACCAAGCATCACAGGCCTCCTGCCAAAGAGGAGCACAGGTTCTGCATTCCAACAAATTATAGTTCAAAGCCCTGTTTGATGACTTACTTGTTATGTGACCATGGGTCAGACTAAGCTTCAATTTCCTAAGATGAGGCTGAGAATAATAGCCTTCCATGAAGGGTCTTTGTGAGGAGGGAATAAAATGTCACATGCCAGGTGCCAGGCACAAGGCAGAACCCAATGGGTGGTGTCACCACTGATATCAAAGACATCGTCCTTATCGCAGACCAGAATTGAGTGGCATGTTCCTAGGAAGCCAGGGCTGGCTGGCAAGGAGGCCTGGATAAAAAGGGAACCAGCCACTCCCCAGGTTCTGCCTCTCAGAACCTGTCCTAGGGCCCATAAGCAGGGGTCAGTGGCCACACAGAAGCCTACCCATCACTTCCTGCCCCACTGTCCCCATGGTGGACCTCTCAAAGCCAGGTTGGAGGTTGAGCTTCCACATCCTGGGGTCATGCTGAGATTTATCAGCCTGTGGCTTCACTCTCAGGGTACTTTTGCCCACTGCCTCTCATTTGTGTATTTATTTCATGAACCATGAGCCCAGCTCTAAGCTACTCTCCTGGGTTGCTGTCCATGAACGGTTACAGAAGCAGGTCCTTAATGACCAGGGTTTGGAAGAAGTGGTGTCAGGGCTCAAATAAAGTTTAACCCAACCAGGCTCAGAGACCACCTGGGACACAGCTAGCCTCAGCCTTCCCCACTTACCGGAAATCCAGGAAAACCTCGAGTACCTGGCTGACCCTGAAAAGAACAGGCAGGCAATGAGGATGAGTGAGGAGATGAAGCTAATCCCTAGTCTCCTGGCTGATCTTAGCTCCCATCCCTCCCACTCCTATGTCACTGTCCACAAGGGGATATTCTCATGGGGAGCTGGTGGAGAGGGAGGATGGTGAAAGATGGAAATGGAACGTTATCAGTAATCTCCTGTGGAAACAGGGCGTGGGGAAAGAGAAAGAGGGGGCAGCATCCCTTGGGCCAACTTCTAGGAAGCAGCCCCTGGAGAGCGCCGCACTGCTGTGGCTACTTTGCTTGTAAACAGACAGATGGGGCAGTGAGGACAGCAGGACTTGGCTTGCAGCACACTGGACTCCTGGGCTGAGGTCCTCTCTTCTAAGTCCTTTTTTATTTACATAGTCATTGCTCACAGCCACTTATCTAAGGATGGTTTGGATATCAACAGATAGTAGAACTTGACCTTTGAAATGTATGTTTTCAGGCTAGAATAGGTCAGATTGCTTCTCTCAACCTGGCCAGCACGCTTCTCTTAGCAGTTGGGTGACCTCTGGATCCCCCAGTCTTCACAGGATGCAGAGCAATGCATGCCCATTTTTCAGGAGGAGGAGAGCGCAATGTAGGTAGATATTCAGGCTGGAGACTAGAAGTAGCACAGGTTCCAGCCCGGTGGTTTGTGATCAAGACTCAGGACCAAAGAGATGTGCTGAGGTTAGAAGAAGTATGAGTCTGTGAAGATCCAGTGCTGGGGAGGGATGACCAGGAGGGCAAGGGGTAATGGAGAGCAAAGACACCTGAGTGTTGTCACTCCCCTGCTCAAGAACCAGCAAGGGCTCCTTTCCTCTCGCCTATCACTCAAGCCCACCCCCAATCTTGCCCTGAATCTACCATGCTTGCTCTTTTTCTGCCCCATCTTTCCCCTACACTGCCCAGGGACACTGGCTCACATGCCTTTCCCTGGGCACACTTTTCTGGCTCTCAGCATCGGCTCTCTCTTGGCCAAGATGGCCACAGCTCTTCCTAACCATGGGCTTTTTTTTTTTTTTTTAATTTTATTGAATGGTAACTACTAACCATGGGCTTTTGAGTCTGACAGACTAAGTTCTAATTTTGCCTCCACCAGCAGTGGCTGTGTGACTCTGAGCAAGTTGCCTAACCTCCCTGAGCCTCGGATTTCCCCATCTATAGAATGAGGATGACCTCATATGTGTATCACCTCATAGTTGTTGAATTATACTCAATTAAGTTTGTAAAGCCTATTGAAATGGTAGCTGCAACCACTGGGTGTTGAATTGAACTGAACAGAGAAGCTCCAGAGTCTAGCAGATTTGTTTTTGTACTCAGTATATCTTGGGGCCAGTGAAGGTTTGTCCTTGTCAGGCAGTAGTTACAGAAGCAGATCCTATGCAGAGGAAGGTTTCTCTGTATCAGTGACTTTCACACTGATGTGCCGTGAGAGGATATTAGTGCGCTGCAAAAATTTTAAACATCATTAATTATTTTTGAAAGAAGTTCAAAGCACAGTAAGTATATTCTTTACTCTTTTCTTTTTGATCAACATCATTTAAGTGTGCTGCAGAAATTTAACTATAGGTTCAAGTGTGCCATGAGATAAAAAAAAGGTTGGAAAATGCTGCTCTAGATCCATCTGTTGTGACCCTGAAATGTCTCCAGGCTACTGGGTCCTCTTTGAAACCATGGACATGCATGCCCAACAGCCTGTGTTCAGGGAACACGGCAGCCCCTCTGGCTGGGTGGGATGGGGACCCTGCTGTCAGGGAGTGAGCTGGAGTCTATTGCAGGCTCAGGGTGGGCTGGTGACAGGCATCCAGAAGGGCAAGAGTAGGAGATGCCACTCAAATATTGGAAAGGCCCTCGGCTTTTCTCCTGTCAAGGACAAGGAGACGCTAAGAGTAGCACTAAGGAGAAACCCGGAAACTGTGCAATGTAATCTCCAAAAGCTTCCAGTGTAAACTTTCTGTAAACTACTGCGAACGCTTAGAGGCCTGAAGAAAAGGTCAGGAGCAGAGGATTCCAAGAAACATCTTCAAGCCCCACTAGGGACAATATTTATGTGGTAGGGATAATCACACGGTTTGCTAATTACAGAGCCTGTCCTGGTAGCAGGATGCATCTCTCCAACCTAGGGCCAAATTCAAGGCTAACCAAGGCTTTTTGGGGGGATCTTGGGAAGAATGTTGTCATTGACCAAATGGAAACTACTTCCCAGAGAGGCCGGGCCCGGGGAAGGCACTTAGGGAAACTTGGAACTGGATTTTAATTAAATGTCTTCAATTATATCCTGAGGTTAAACATCTTTTCCTATGTTTATTGGCTGTTCTTGTTGGTAAACTGCCTATTTGTACTCTTTACCAATATTTTCTACTAAACTGTTTTTTTCTTACTGCTTTCAATAAAGCTCTTTGTCAAGCACAATAATTCTCTGACAGTCATATAGGTAGTAAATATTCTTTCCAATTTGGCATTTGTGTTTGATTTCCTATATAGCATATTTTCTGTCAGATAGAAGTTTTACATTTATGGAGACAAATGTGAACTTTTCCTATGGCTTTTGGGTTTCCTCAGGCTTTTGGGTTTTATGTCATGTTTCAAAAAGTCTGTCCTCTGTTCAGAATTATAACACATTTATTCATGTTTTGTCCTTGTATTTTAATATTTCATGGTTCCACATTTTATAGCTAAGGATTTTATTCATTTGGAATTTATCCTGATATAATGAGGAGGATGGAAATTTAGCTTTGAAAAAAAAAATCTTTCCATTTACTTTTAAGGAATGGCTTGTCTGTTGCCCCAATATCGTTTCCTGGACCATCTATCTCTCTCTTCCTAGTGTAGCCTTTATCATGTACCAAATTCCCACGGGCATTTGGCTTTATTTCTGGCCCCCTCTTTCTGTTCTGTTCATTAGTTTGTTTTGATTTTTCGGTTTTCATAGTACATGTTGATATCTAGCAGGGCAACTAGTCCCCTCCTCACTCTGTTTTTCAGAATTTTCCTGACATTCTCGCGAGCTTATTTTTCTCAAGTACAATTTAATATTATTGTGTTGGACTCCCAACCTCATCAAAAACACACTAGGATTAGAATCATATTCAATTTATAGTTAGTAGATTTATTTTCTAATTAACTTATGGATGAATATTACATCCCTCTCTATAAAAACGAGAGAAATAAGCCAACGTTGGCCTCCTCCCCATCTTCTTTCTACCTGCACGTATGTAGGGTCAGACAACACAGAACGGAAGTTCTGGCTGGAAAGAGACCATCTCCCTGCCCTCCTATTGATGACTGGAAGAGGGTCAGCTGTATATCTGCCCAGAGCTGTCCTCGTTTGCTTTCCTCACTCACAAAACCCTGTGCTGGTAAACGTGTCATCCCCGGCTGGGTGGGGGCAGATGGGGACAGATGGGGACAGAGGACTGCTTTGTATAGCACTTGCCAATGTCTGTGGTGTAAATTCTCTCCCTGTAGCTGATCTCAAGCTACCAATGTGAGGTCACTGAACACAGTTGGGAGAAGGCGTGCACAGTCCTTCTCTTGGTAGCTTTAGCACACCTGTGCTGACCCTCAGCAGACAGATAGCTCCCCTTGGACATTACAAAGACATCTCAAACTCATCATGCTCAAACTTAGCTCATCTCTGCTGGCAAAGTCTGCTCTTCCTCCTGGGGAAGAGCACTCTGTACTCAAGTCAGAAACGCAGAGTCGTCTTGAGCTCTTGCTTCTCCCTCAACCATTTCTATCATCACAAAAATCCCATCCATTCCACCCCCAAGATATCTCACAGTCTCTACCTCTCCTACCCAGCCCCAGCACTCTGTTCTAGTCCAGGCCCTGGTTACTATAAGTGCTTCCAGTCAGCCCCCCCCACCAATCTGCAGCTCTACACTGGAGCAGGGGGGCTCAGGTGACCTTATTAAACTGCAAATTTGATCATGTCTTTCATCAGCCCAATACGACCTGAGGACTCTTCAAGTCCTGGGCAGAAAGGCCAACCCCTGTACACAGCTTTTGGGCTCCTCACAGGTCCTCAACTGTAATTTAGTTGTCCCTTCTCTGCCTGCCGCCCTCACCCCAAGTCCAGTGCCTCCCTTGTGTCTCACAGCCTCCTGACCATCCCCTGAGCACTCACTGTAATGGAGTATGTTATTGCTGGTCTCTCCCACTAGATCATGTGCCTGGAGGGGTAAGCAGGCCGTGGGTGGGTTTCTATCATCTACCCAGCATCTAGCATGTGCTGGGTTCCTGACAACTTTGAATGGAGTGAATTGAGACCCACTCAATAGGTGTGTCTACCTGGGCAGAGGGTGGCTTCTTGTGGATGAGGCAGTAAATCCAGCTATTCTGGCCCCTGCAGAGAAATAGGAAGGAACTCAGGGAAGGAATGAGCTCCCTTTGAAATGGGGCACTTCCTAGACACCCACAGATACCTTTTCCAGTGCCTGTTGGGCTGGAACAGCCTCCCCCTTGCTTTAATGGGGGCTCCCATAAAAGTCAACATGCCCAGACACTCTGCTCCAACTTGCTTCCTCTTCCCTGGAATGTGAGCACTCCTTCTCCAGAGTGCTTGGATGGTTCCCACTTTGCTTAGACCATTTATCAATTTCTAAGAGGGAATGCAGGGGGGCCTCTGTGAGCAGCAAGGCTGGTTTTTATTAGCAACATTTATTCTAGGCCCTTCTTGGCTGAGTGGAAAGCCACATGTTCCCCACCAGCCCCAGGTGCCAAGGGCACTCATTTGACCTCCACTCTTGAAGGACAAATGAACCCTTTGTCCCCTGATCCCACAGCTCAGGGTGGCTTGCTGGGAGGAGCTAAGGGGGTCTCCCCTGCTGTTTAGTGGGGACTCAACAGGGGTGGCCTGAGCCATGGGATTGACTGGGACAAATCAGAGGATGCTGGGCTCAGTCAAGACTCTCAGTGCTATGAAACCTTTCCAAGTGTCAACCCAGGCACACCTATGGGAAGAATTGTTTTTTTCCTAAAGTAAAATATCCTTTCCATTTTATGTATGTATTTATTTATTATGAGACAGAGTCTCACTCTGTTGCCCAGGCTAGAGTACTATGGCATCAGCATAGCTCACAGCAACTTCTAACTCCTGGGTTCAAGCCATCCTCCTGCCTCAGCCTCTTGAGTAGCTGGGACTATAGGTGCCCACATCAATGATCCCTGGCTAATTTTTCTATTTTTAGTAGAGACGGGGTCTTGCATTTGCTCAGGCTGGTCTCAAACTCCTAAGCTCAAGATCCACCCACCTTGGCCTCCCAGAGTGCTGGGATTACAGGAGTGAGCCACTGCATCTGGCCTATAAATATTCTCTTTAAACAGCAGAGCTTCGAGAATGGAAGGGGGTGTTGGGGCAAGAATGCAGGCTTTGCAATGAGGCCACTTGGCCAAACCAAAGCTCTACCACTTATTAGCTGGGTGATCACAGGTGAGTCAGAAAACCTTTAGCTTCTTTCTCTGTAGAAGAGGCTGGTAGGAGCACCTCACAGCTACGTTGGGAAGACCAAAGGAGACCTAGTAATGATAGATGCCCTGGAGATGGAAGTCATCATTGTTACTGAATAGAAGGTAGCTTTCACCACCGGATAGAATCCAGTGTGGTAGGAATGTTTCTGCTTAGGCCTGTGCACGTTGGACAAAAGCCAGGAGGGGCTGAGGCAGACCCCTGCCCCGAGCACATCTCCAGCAGCGGAAACTTTTCAACAGCTTTTTTTGGTAGACTGTTGACATGATTTGCTGAAGTGGTGTTAGAGGCCCAGCAGCCACACAACAGAACATCGATAGTCAGACCAGAGGCAGACAGAGATGGCAGCCAAAGGGTAGGTAGCCATTCTGTGTGACTCCCCTGGCCTCCTGACAGGCCCACCCCAGGCTCGATCCTTAATACTAGAACCCCGGGAACCATCATCTCCTTTCTTTATGACCTTCTCATGGCCACTGTCATCAGAAACAAGTGGGCTCAAAGCATCTGTGCTGTGCCTTCCTAGTACACAGGAGGCTCAAAGCCCATCAGGGCAGCCATAGTGAGAGCCCAGCACATCTGAAAGTGACATTGAGACCCATCACGGCAGCAGAGTTCAGAGGGCAGACTCTGGAGCCACTTGGCCTGTATGGGTGATCAACCCCCAGTGTGGCCACACTCCATCCCCATGACTTTGGGCAAGCCATGAAAACTCTCTGTGCCTCAGTTTCCTCATCTGTAAAGTGGAGATGATAATAGTCTCTCCCTCAAGGGTTCTTATGAGGATTATGTGAGTTAATAAGAGTAAAAATCTTAGTGTACAACCTGCCACTGAATAAATGCTAGGTGGTCAGTCCTTATTATGGTCTGAGCCCAGAAGAAAACCTTGCTGAGAGAGCTGTGTCTGCCAGCCTGGCTGGCCTGCCTCACTCTTGCCTTCTCACATGGGCCCTGGGCACTGGTCACAGCCCCTCCCTCGGCCACTCGGCTCGCTGCAGCCCCCTCTCTTGGACATAACTCAGCAAGTTGATCACTGACCCTTCTTTCTCCCTGATTGTGGGTAGGAGAGGCTCCTACTTCCATCTGCTCTTGCTGTGGAAGGCTAGGTTTTATCCATTGCTGGGCTAGCCTCAGTCTGCTCCCCACCCCGCACTGTGCATGGCTGGTTAGGAAAGTGCGCAGTAGCACACAGAGCCAGCGGCCTCTGCTACGTGGAGGCCAGGTGCTAGGGTTCCTGGGTTCTAATCTTGCCCCAGCCTCTACACGGCAGACCTGGACAAGCCCCTACCCCTTTCTGGACCTCGGTTTCCCCTTCTGAGAGGGCTACATTAGACCATCACTGGCATCCTTTCCACCCTGAAGTTTGGTGATTTGGGCACTCTGGGAAAAACAGCCCTAGCCCAGGTGTCTTGCCGGCTTCATCGCCCATTTTCAGCCTAAAGGAAGCACATCTGAGGGAGGTCTCATTGGTCTCCCCAAGCTCCTGGTCACTGGGACCCAGTGATGTATACAATAAGGAGCCTTTGAGGGTACAGGGTGTCTTCCAGCAAGACCAACAGTGGGCACCTGGGTCAGCGAACCCCAATTCAGCATCTGCTTCTTGGGCTTCCAGAAACAAAGGCTTAATTTGGGAAAGCAGGAGCGCCTGACAGCGAGCAGTGGCACTTTCTCCCTCCGTTGTAAACAGCAGGGCTGCCTCCCAGCCACTGCCGCTGTGTGGCTACAGGCTAGGCCCCTCCGAAGCCACCCGAGAGGCTGTAATTTAGGTATATTTAGTCAGGCCACTTTCTTTAACATCCACATCGTCACTGAGGCCTGGTTGGGCTGACCACATCGCATGCTGTGGCTGCCACACCCAGAGGCACAGCCGGACTTGCTCTCCCCTCATCCTTCCCAAAAGCCCTTTTCCTCAACTCGCCCACCCCCACTGCACCCTGAAGAATAGCAAAAACAACTTACAGGGGGGCCTCGGGGACCGATGATGGACAGCCCAGCATCTCCGGGGGCCCCCTGTGGGAAGAGAGTGGGAGAGGGAGTGTGGGGCAGGGGACGCAGAAGAACAAAAGGGAAGGGGCTGGTGGGTGTGGGGGACAGGACAGGAGGGAGGCCAGATGGAATCAGGGCAGAGGACGTGCAGATGGGTTTGGAGGAAGCACTTCAGAAGGGCTGGGAAGGGCAGGGGAGCAACAGGAAGGAAGGGATAAAAGGGGTGAGCAAGGGCACAGGATGTGAGATGGGGGGCAGGAGGGTGGGACCCCAGGCCAGGCAGGTGGTGAGAGCAGGATTCATTGGCGTGGCAGGTAAGAGGGAGACAAGAGAGGGAGGGAAGACTTAGCAATGATTCCCCAGACCCTGAGGGCTTACACCATATCCTGCTCAGGACTCTTTCTAACCTCCCTCAGCCCTCTTCCTGCCCTCATGCCCAAATAGCCTTCTGCCTGCACACCCTGTAACTGGTGAACAGTGACTTGCCCTGAGTATGGGGACATGAGACCCACACGTGCTGTGTGGACCCCTCAGCCCTGGGCCTGAAAGGTTGGGCTGTCTGGGATTTCCTAGTCCTGGACTGAGAATGACATGAGGGAGTAAGTCTGGGGCAGAATTTCAGCTCCAAGAGGATGGGAGGCAATGCTGCTGCTGTTGCTGCTGGGCTAGGAGTGCAAAGTGTCATCAGGCATGGCTAAACTTACTAAATAAATAGCATGTGTGTGCTCATGGGTGTGTGTGCATGTGTGCTAGGGAGACAGCAGGAGGAAGAAGGATGTACATGGAGGGTGGAGGTGAAGGGCTGGGACTGCCCAGCAGGACACCTGCTCCATCCAGCAGCAGAGTCCCCTACCCCCAACAGAGGCAGGCAGGGCAGGGGAGAAGCCTGGGGCCCGAGTCCAAGGTCTTGCTCTGCCAGGCAAGTCCTGGAATGGCTGTAAGCCATATAACCTCCTCTGTGAACAGGGATGCTCAGAGCTGCTCTGCGGAAATGCATTTTGTAAAGTGTTATACCTCACACACAGGTGAAGGGTGGCTTCAAATTAGTAACTATGCCATTGCTACAATATAATACTGCTTTACAGTAGGTGATACAGTGAAGTGGTTAAGAGGAATCGAAGCCCAGCTCTGGTCCCTGCCAGCTGTGTGACCTTGGGCAAGCTACTTAACTTCCCGATGCCTGTCTCCTTATCTGTATCAGGGCTAATCCATGCACCTGTCTCACAGGGCAGATGTGAACATTTCAAGAATAATGTAAAATGCTTGAAATAATGCCTCCTCCAGGGAAGGGGTTGTGCCTTTTCTCCTGGACAGTTCAGCTCCTTGCTGGGTGGGGCTAATAACCTCATTCCATTTGGAGGACAGCATAGCATGGTTGTTAGAGCTCTGACCTTGGAGTCCACTACACTGGGGCTTCTCTCCAGCTCTGCCACTGTCTAGCTGTGTGACCTTGGGCATATGACTTTTCCTCTCTGTGTCTCATGGAAAGAGGAATATTAAAGCTTCCCTGGAAAGACTGTGTCAGTGCTAATTGAGAAAACAGAGGCAAAATACTTAAAACTCTGCCTGCTACAGTTTGTGATTAATACATGGTAGCTTGTATACTTATTGTTGTGGTTATTATTTTGGAGACAGAAGAGTCTACTGTAGAAATATGGCAAGGCCCAGGCAAGGAGGTCTGGCTTCTAATGCCAGCTTACCATGTTGCTATGGGACCCTGGGCAAGCCCCAGCCCTTCCCTGGGCCTCAGATGAGTTTCCTCATCTGTAAAAGGAGCTGCTAAGATACACTGAGCTCTGGAATCTCTCAAGAAACCCTTGATGTGTCAGGCTAGTGGCCTAGCCTTCTGGTTTCCTAGGGCTCTGTAGGCCCTGCCAGCTCTGCTCTCCTTGCCTTGAGGATCAGAGCAATGAGGCTAGCTGCAGTGGGGGAGAACCAGCTGAAGATGGGGAGACCATAGCCCAGGCCCCCTGGCCCATGATGTGGAAGCTGTTAGGAGACTGGGCCGTAAGAGGGCAGAGCAGGCACAGCCAGCACCCTCTGCTGGGGCCTTTGTGGCAGAGGAGACCTGAGAGGCTCCCCACCAAGAACCCATCCTGGAAGAGGAGGTTGGGTGAAGGGCAGAGGGGAAGGGCGGACTCACCTTCTCTCCTGGTTGGCCCTTTACTCCCTGGGACAGCCACATGCAACACAGGGAGAGGGAGCAGAAAGGGAGGGAGAGAACAAAGAAAGGATGAGTGAGAGGCAGCCACAGAGGAATCCATTTCATGGCACGATGACCAAACAAATCACTGTGAAATAAGAAACAAAACAAAACGCAGATGCTGACACATGACAGGTCCCGTGTCCAACAAGCACAGCATGTGGAAAGCTATTGCCTTGACCCGTGCAGTGGGCCTAAGCCAGATGCTCCAGATAACTGAGAGAGAAACAGTGGCCAGGGCGCTTGTGGCAAGGTGTGCCTCTGTGTCTGATGGAAGTGGAAGACAGAGAGAGTGGGACCCCTCTTAGGTCAGGAAATATGCCCCAGAAGCCGTGGTCCCAGCTGGCTGGAGCCATGGTGGGGGCGGGGATGGGGGAGAATTTCCCAGGGATCGTGTTGTGACGGTGGCATCTAGGAGGTCTGAAGGTCCAGCTGAGCACCAAGTACAGGGCTTCAAAAGCTGGGCAAGCCCAGTGTCATTAGGATTGGCCAGGCATGGTAGAGAGACCTGGCATGGAGAGACATGGAGGACAGAGGCGGGACACACACACTGGAAGGGTGGAGCATGGGTCAGCAATGCAGAGGAAACTGGGCATTGGCCAAGGGTCCCTTGAAACCAGTGACCAGCTGATGGACAGCCCCAATCCACCCTGCTCCCAACAGGTCAGTGGCGCCACCTCTGGTGAACCACAGGACTGATCCAGGCATTTCACAATCATTGGCCACCCCAGGCCTTGCCAGGTGCCCTACTGGGCAGCCAAATGGGCCCATTGTCACATGTAAAATAGCACCAGTAGCATGAAAGCCCCAAAGTGGCTTAAAAATAGGCTCATCTGGAAGGAAGCTCAGGGACACCGCCTGTCTTCCTCTTCCCCCACTGCTGTGGTGGGCACTTCCTGTGATGTCCACAGGCCCAAGGAAGGCAGGAGTGGGGAGGCAGAGAGGGGCCACCTAGCATTTTGCAGCCTTCCCAGAGACTCCTGAAATCTTACCTATTGGGAATAAGGGCTTGGGGTGCCACAGTTGGCTTGGGTACAAGACCTACCTCCCCCTACCTTGGGTGTATCCTCATCCACTACTCAGGGTTTCAGAGGGCGGTGTGGAAGTGTGCAGCCTTGGGAAAGCACAGCTGAGTAAAGTTTCTCTGCTTCATACAGAACCCTACAACTGCTTGGACTCAAGGTCTGGAGTTAAGAGAACTGAAGCAAAGTGTCAGAGCCAGGCCCCATAGAGCTCTGGTCTGGGAGGTGGTGGGAGAGCTTTGGGTGGCGTGGCCCAGGGCTCCCAGGCTCCAGGCCCTGAAGACAGGCCTTGGGTGGGCCCTGGGGAGCTCCAATGGGACACTCGTCCCGAACTCTGAAATGTCCCAGACCATCCTTAGAGTTAGTTGCCAGTGGGAATGGGAGGTCCGTTGGGAATGATGCTGCCAGGGTTGAGAGCATGGGTCTGGAGTCTGGCTATCTGGACTAAAAGCTATTTTCTGGCTATGTGGTCTCCTTTAACTTCTGAGCCTCAGTTTCCTTTTCTGAAAAACTGGGGTGGAAATTATGCCTGCCTCATGTAGTTCTTGAGAGGACTGAACCAGCTAATGAGTACATGGCTCTCAGCACAGTGCCCAGCGTGCGGTTAATGCCCACAAGTGCTAGCTTCACTTGGATACACTTTCTCAGTCTCTGAGCACCACATGCTCACACCAAGCATTCACACAGGATGCCAGCTCCGTGCCTAAGGCCACTCCCAGCCGGAGGTGAGATGCTGGAAGCCAGAATGACAATGAAGGTGGTCACCGGGCAGGGAAGCCAGGAAGGAGGCAGTGGCCGAAGGCTGGTGGGAAGGCAGGCACCAGACTGGGAGAGTAGCCTGGCCTCATTCAAGACCAGGTAGTGGTGAGGCCAGTGTGTGGCTGTCACTGCCCATGGACTGCCTTTCTAGCCCTTGGAGGTCATAATCCCACTGTCAGGCCCTTAGGGCCTGCTGCCAGCACTCCCATTTCTGGGAAACACTGTCCCTATCACACACTCTTGTGTCCCTTTCTCCATCTTCATTTTCCAGCTGGAAATATTCAGTGTTCTCACTCTCAGGATTTGGCGGCACCAGCTGGTGCCAAGCCCTGTCTACAGCATCTTCTACAGAAGACACCTCCTGGACCTCTGACTCCCCCCAAGGGATGGCTGCAGGAGCAGCTATCAATCTGAAGGGGAGCTGCCAGCCTTGGGGGGTGGAGTGGGCATCCTCCCGATCTCAAGCTCAGGCTTCAACCCATCACCTCTGGGTGATCATCAAAGAGCTTTGTTCTTGCAGTTTTCTTGGATTTTTCCTTTGCTGTGGCAGCTCTCTGCAGAGTAAAGCCATGTCGTGAGGTCTGAAATACTAGAACTAAACCTTCTCTTCTCCTTCCCTGTCCCTCCCTGAAGCAGACTAAGGGGAAGGAGAGTGCGGGCCCCTCTTTGAGGCTGGGGCAGATAGCACCGTGCCGTGGTTTTGTGGACAGACCAGCGAGGAGAAGCAAGCAGTGGCCACCAAGCAGGTACAAACGGGCCAACTCACCACACGTCCAGGCATCCCAATGGCACCTTTTTCCCCCTGATGATGAAGGAGGCAGAAACAATCAGATGTAGCTGGAACCAGGACAGAATGTGAAGGGCCCCATGGGCTAGCTGTACACCCAATTCAGGGCACTGCTAGGCTAGTTTGTGGGGCAACTGGAACAACATTGTATGTGATGCCCAAGGATCCTGTGGATGAACTTCCCATGCTGCCCCCAGGGGGCAGCAAGTGGCTGCCCCATGGCTATCTGCACTCAGGCAAAGGTGTTGTGGAAAGAGCACTGAAGTAAGAGTTTGGTCCCCAGCCTGGGCCTCGGTTTCCCTATGTGATTCCACAGCCCTTGCTCCCTTAGACTTCTGCTATTGCCATCCATCCCAGCGATGGCCAGGATGGGCCTCATCTTCACCACTTGCCACCTCAAAGCACAGAGCAAGGGCGCTTTCAGCTCCTGTGTGACCCATGGGCGCTCACTTCCCTAGGCCTGTCCCTGCCAGAGCTGGAGGGCAATGCTTCTCCTCCAGCCCCACGTTTGAGGCTGCAGATGGAGTCTTTCTCCTCCTCTCCCTCCTCACAGCCACCTCCAGCACTAACGGGAAGGACCGTAAGCCATGTGGACTCATCCGAATCACGAGTTTCAGATGCTTAGAGGGGAACTGCTTTGTTTTGTAGCCAGGGGTTACATCTTTTCACTCTGGAAATCTGCTTATTAAGTTTTGTTCCTCCCCGTTTTGGTAGAAGATATTTTTTTGCAGTCCTACTCATGCAGACATCATAAAATCTGGGGTGGGGTCTGGGTTTGCTGGGAGCCTGGAAAGGTGGAAAGCAATGGGGTGCAGAGAGTAAGATCGTGTTTGTCCAGCCAGCTGGCAGGAGAGAATTGGGTAGCACATCTGGGTGACTCAACATCTGCCTGTCCCACTGAGGCAAAATTCTTCAAGGGACAATTAACATCCCAAGATGTATGTGGGATGCGCCCAAGAATAACAATCATCTCCAAAATGACATCCTTGTTATACAGACATGGTCAAGACCAATGGTGTCTTTGAGTAAAACGTTCTCTCTTTGCTAAAGAATGGCAGGGCAGCAGCGTTGGTCATAAGTGCCAACCCTGTTTCCTTCATCTCTCTGAGCATTGGCTTCTGTTGAATGGGGTAATGAGAGCTCCTGCCTCAGAGGGCTCTGGGAGGATCCCATGAGATGCTATCTCTGAAAAGCCCAGTGCCTGAAACTTAGTAACCATGGAGTAAATGGCATCTACCAGTGTTCAGCCCCACATTGCCATGGGCAAGTGAATTTTCTAAGCACGTCTGTACTTCACACCATCTGCATTTCACAGCAAGGGGTCAGCATCCACAAATCCTTTTGTGCACCACACCCAGTCAGTCCCTTTGCACGGAAACATCAAAGCACCATGGGCTGCGGATCCCAGATCTGCTCAGCCTGCCAAGAAGGTCAGGCTGGTACTGATCTTGCCTGTGACATCCTCACGGTCTGCTCACTCTTGGGCTTTTGAATGGTATTTCAGGATGTGTGTTTTGAGTGTTTTTTATTTTTTCATTTCTTAAAAAAAAAAAACCTAATGTTCTTTGCAGTCCTGGCCATAAAATGCTTGGGTTAGGGATGGGTGTGGAAGGGCCAGAGAACGGAAAGTATGTGCAGCAGCCCCTGCTCTGTGAATTACCCCCCTAAATGTTTTTTAAAGGTGGACTTTATAAGAAAAAACAAAGTCTGCCCACGTTCCTCTCAGTCATCTGATTTTTCCCCTGCTTGGGTTTCATGGGACCGACTCACCGGTCCGCCTTTGCTCTGGAGCACTTACTTACTGGGAGAATTTTCATTTTCAAGGTTAAACATTCTCCCACATGCATTTCATTAAGAAAGTCACTACTGGACATTCATTTTAGAAGCTGTTGGACTAGTCAAAAGGCTACAGTATAATTCATGTTTAAAAGAGGGGTAACTAGGTAAGAGAGATGCAAAGAAGTGTGTGGACTCTCAGGATGTGACCTTTGATGCAGGGAGACAGGGCAGCTGATGTCAGCCCCATCTCTTTGACTGGTTGAAGCATCTCATTTGGGTCACTTCCCATCCAGAGGACCTGCAGTCCCCATATCCAGTACTCGACTCATCCATGCCCCAAGCTAGACTTCATGGAGTAATGTCTCAGATAACTTTGAAGATAGTTCTCAAACATTGAGCATGGACCACAGGCAACAGCAATTTGGAGTGGTGTGTGACAGCACAGGCATCCAACAGGTGCACAACTAAAGCCTGATGGTTGGACAAGGTGTTTTACTTCCCTAAGTCTCAGTTTCCTCATCTATAAAACAGATATAATAATACCATTTCATGGAGTTGCTAAACAAATTGAATATGTGGAGGATGATTAGC